>CAAKHF010021747.1:25138-38738 GCA_901007745.1 Hippocampus kuda
CTTCGCGGGCCCACGTCGAGCGGTCGCACGCGACGAGACAGCCGGCGAGGCACCCCGACAGCTCAGCTCAACCGCATCTCGCAAAACGACGTTCTCCCCTTCCCGTCTGTGCTATTTTGGGTCCGGGGGCAGATCTTGCCCCCCCGCGGAAGAAAGAACAGGACACTTCTGGGTCAAAAGTGTCAAGCTGCACGAGCAGCGAAAGAGCATGTGGTCGAATATCGCAACGGCTACGCACCGTGTCCCGCTGCAGAAAGAAACGGGGCGAGACCACGCTTTCATTCCAAATGCCATCGTCATGCATTTGCATCATGGGGGGCTGCTTGGAAAAACGCCGCGAGTCCGACAACGCCGCGGCCTCCATCTCATGGCTTGCCATTTTGTGGGAACGGCGCGACTTGGGCGAAAAGGCCAACCCAGACTTCGGATATCAGTCGGCGCCGCGGCTGCCATCCAACCACTGAAGACTCCGTTTGAGGAAGTGAGGCCGGCGATGAGGAAGCGAGCCAAGCCACCAAATGCAGCGGCGTAAAACCCGATGCGCAACTGCAAAACAAAAAAAGAAAAAAAAGCAAGCTCTTGCTCACCGCTCTATTCATCTCCATCTCCTTTCAGAGAATGAACAGACGCCGTTTGGGCGATCCCCTTTGGGCTTCGCATACTCGTCCGACCTTTGACCTGGTGAGACCACGCACAAGTTGAACGACCGTGTCGCCCCCGACACACATTTCTAGCCGCTGCGTCAAGACGACTTTGGCAGGCGGTGGAACCTCGTCACGACGTGCAGTTCATTGCCTCCGTCAGTCACGGCAGAAAGTACAACAATGTCCCCAGACCATTTCGTTTTCTTTTTGCACAACGTGAGGGCTTTTATTTGAAGAAAAAAAGGCATCTTTTCCAAAATAGAAGCTTCGATTGCTTTTTATCCTGACAAAATAGCTTCTTGATTTTCTAAAGACGACCATTTGTTCTCTTGAGAAGGAAAACCACAACTTGACTTGCATAAATGACAACACTTTGCCTCGGAAAAAGCGCCTCCAAAAAAATGAAAGTCAAAAACGGGGCAACTTTGGGGTCCACGTGGTCGTTGCTGTTCAATCGGCATCGGGACGGCAAATGGAGCCCAAAGCGGCCGACAAAGAACGACCACCAATTCATGCCATTTGTTGTGCGCAATGAGAGCGAATGATGATGCGTCCGTTTTCTCATCCGCTCAATCCAAATCGACGTCATCGGATTTTTCTTCACAGGTGGATACGAAACATCTTTTCAAGTCGTTGCGCAAAACACAAAGGCGAGCGAGCCTACAAGGAGACGACGGCTTTCAGCGTGCAAAGAAAAGTCCATTCCTCGGCCGTTCCCGTCCGGTCGCTGCGTCTCGGAAGCGATTTAGCTCGCGCAGCAACATCTTTGCGAGCGACGGCGGCGGGTGGCGCTTGCCGGCGCGCGCGCGACCGGCGCGTGAGGCCGCAGGCGTCGGCGCCGCTCGGCGGGAAGCGACGGCTGACATCGTGACGCATTTTGGAGCTGCTTTTCCCCATCGCTTCCTTCGGAGTCTTTGGCAGCACGGAGCGTCCGGACGCCCGCCGGCGCGGGCCTACGCCTTCCTCGGCGTGTGGCAGGACAGCGAAAGCGGCGGCGCGCCGGGCGGCGGGACGGCGGCGGGCGAAAGGATTTCCTCGGGGAAGGGCCGCAGGCCCATCTGCTTGTTTTGGTGCAGCTTGCGGGCGACGACTCGGCAGAAGTCTTCGCCGTGCCTGTGGCAGTTGTCCAGGAGGCGGCGCACCTTGGCGGCGCGCGTGGCCTGGTTGGCCACCAGCTCGTAATCCTCGCGCATCAGCATGGAGCGCGCCAGCAGGGCGTCCAAGCTCTGGTTGAGGCAGGCCTCCGTCATCTGCGCCACGATCTCCTCGCGCCGCGTCGACATCCACCGACCCACGGGACCCTGCGAAGGCGACGCAGGCGAGTCGTCTGACGGGAGGAAGCAGACCGACCATCATGCGGCGCAACCACAAAAAGCGCCGGCGGAATGATTCGCCGCAATCCCAAAGACGACTTTGCAACATGGTGCTTTTGTCAAGTCAAGTCAAGTCAAGTGTATTTCGAGAGCACTTTCAAACAGCCATCGCTGCATACAAAGTGCTGTACATGGATCAATTGAACATATGTATGATAAACAGTCATTTTGGGGCTGAGCCGCAAGCGGCGCCTTTGACAAGGTGCGCCTCACGAGGGTGGCGGGCGCGCACGCGCACGCCGACTGCCGTTTAACACGCGCGTCATCTCTTTGAACGTCGTTTGAGAAGGAGCCCGTCGGCGGGTTCCAGCCACCGTCTCCAGTGGATCGGGAGCCCCCGAAATCGCGTGGCTGACTGAAATGCGCCGGCACCTTGTGGCTCGGCGCAGTTGACACGCAGTGTGAGGGCGTCCGACCGCGGTTGGCCCTCGGCGACGGGCGCAGCGCAATTGCCGAGCTCGGCGATGGGCCGGGCGCTCTGGAAGCCATTCAGATTGTTGGCGGCGCAGGGGTCCTTCAGAGATTCGGGGAGCTCCAACGTATCAATGGCGACCGATGACGGAGGTCCCTCTGCGGGATGGGGGATGGGGGGGGCACAAGAGGAAACGATTATTTCAGCAGCTTTCCTTTTCCACCAGCAGCAGCCACTGTCAGCATTTGAATTCGTTTTGTCCAATCACTGGTTGATTCCTTTTTTGCACACCAAAAAACAAGGAAGTGACACTTTGCGCACGCATCAAAAAGGATTCTTGTGTTCATCACGTCATCATCATTAGATGAAGTGGCAACATGGAGAATTTAAACGTCAATGATGTGATGGATTGGGTTTTTGATTTCATTTCCATAGAAAATATAACATGAGTCAAATAAAAACAAAAAAAAAATCATGATATATTTGAATGAAGGCATGAAACAATTGGCTTGAGTTCGAAAGTTGCGTGCGCGTCACCTTTTGAAGGCTCCGCGTTGGCGCTGGTGAGCGCGGCCGGCAGCGACATGTCCGTTTCCTGCGATGAACACGAGCCTGAGGTGGAGCTCTCCTGTCACACACCGACGGGGGGAAACGTGAATACGTTTGCAAGCGCACGCACTCCGTATTTATTTCTTTTTTTTCGAGCCATCGCAAACGCCGGCGCATCCCAACCGACCGGCCACGGGCGCGACGTGTCCCTCAGCTTGGTCAGAGTTTCCCCCTCGGCCGTTTTCTCGCTCTCGGGCTGCGCCGAGCAGCGGCCGGATCGCCGGCTCAGCTGCGGATGGAGAGCAAGAGAAAAATAAGTCGGCGTTGCCCGTCGCCTTGGCTGAGCCGTCACAAACATTTTGCCGCCCAAAGAGTTGGCGAGAGAAAGCGATGACTCCGTTGCCTGAATGGCCGCGGCTGGATCGGCAGGCATCGATAGAAGAACAGACAGAAACTATTTGGACAGTCCACACGTTGGAGACGAGGTGAAGACGGGCCAGTTCCCCACAGCATACCCCATGCTCTGTCAGCGCACGGGAACCACCGGGTTGGTTGCACCAGACGTTTTCAAGCAAGCGCTCCGCTCTTTTCTCAGCCGCAAGCCGAAGGTTTCTCTTTGCCTCAAGTGGCATACGTTCTTCTCCGTCCGCATTCACGAGACCCGCAGCGAGGGAAAACGCCGCCATGCAATAAGGAGAAGTAAGCGCCCCCCCCCTCCTCCCCTCAAGACTTCAGCAGACATTCACACATGCACACAGACACTGGCAAAGAGGAAGGTCACGCTTGGGGAAACGACGTGAAGGCACCACCCGTCAAGCATCGTCACTCCCGCTTCGGTGCGCGTCACCTTCCGCGGGGACTTTCTCAAGGACGAACTTTGTGAAACAAACGCACGTCACGGCCTGACGCCATTCAGATAAGATGGGGGACAGTCAATGCGGGACCGCGGACGCGTCACGCACCCAATCCTCGGGACTCTGAGTCAGGCAACGAAGCAAATCGCTTCCTGGAAGAGGTCAATTACGCTTTCACTTTAAAAAAAAGAAGAGAAAAGCGCCAACCTTTGACTTGTTCATCTCGAGTACGGCCACAAGGAAGTCGATTTCGGTGAACTTCCTCACCATGGGCTCCAGCTCAATGAGACACTCTGAAACGACAGCACCCAAGGTCACCTTTTCACATTCAAAGCATTCCCACTTGGAAGTTGTTCGGCACCTGCGGGCCCAACACGGAGCCATCGTCCACTTTCCCCAAATGCGCACTTTCTCACTCTAAAACGGAGCGAGCCCGAGGAACCAAGTCGATTCCGAGCCTCGCCGAAGGGCAAACTCACTGAGGAAAGAAGGTCGTTGCTCGGGGTCGGCGGTCCAGCCGCAGGTCATTAAGCAAACCAGCGTCTCTCTGCCGGGGATCCGATCGGACAAACTGGCGTAGCCGGTGTCGGGCCGCATCCCGCGAAGTACGTTGAACATGATCTTCATGGGGTTGCTCACGTCTGACACACACACCAGTCAGACTAAAGTCACATCCACAGCACGTCAACGGAATCCGACAGCGAGCGAGCGAGAGCGGATGGAGAAGAAATGAATTACCGTCATATGGAATTTGCCGGGAAAGCACCTCCCACATGATGATGGCGTAGCTTCATACGAAAGACAAAAAAAAAACAAAAAAAACAAACCAGGCAGACACGTGAGCAAGACCGCATGACTGATTGTTGCCGTCCACGCGCTCACCTGTACATGTCATGTTTGACGTCAGCGCGGCGGCTCTTGGAGGGTTCGTACTCCTCGGGGGGCATGTAGATCACCGTGCCCCCAATTTCCGACGCTTTGGACCCCGAGCCTTGACTGACAGACAGCTGCCGCCACTTGGAAAGACCAAAATCTGCAATCTAGACACAAAGAAGATCATAAGACAAGAGTTGATGATGCTGCCGCCAAATCCAATCAATGAAAGCTGCTTCACGGCACGCAATCCCGCTGGATCGCAAATCTTCTCATGCTTCTTTTTCGGGGGTTTCGACAACAATGTCACATCTCAATAAAATTGGACAGCTCCGCATTAAATACGACCCCGACGAACATTCAAGAAAATCCAAAAAGAGGAAATCTCCAAATAGTCCAGCCAGAGGCTTTAGCGGTTTGTGATGTCAGGATTGCTCAGTGAAGCCTTCGTCTTCATGATACAAAAAAGAAAAAGAAAAAGAAAAAGAAAGCGCCCTGCACAGCACACACCTTCACATGGAATTCGCTGTCCAACAGAATATTCTGCGTCTTCAGGTCATGGTGGAAGAGTGGCGGGGACATGTTGTGAAGGAAGTTGACCCCCAGGGCGATCTCGTACAGGACCCTCAGTCTCAAAGGCCAGGCGAGCACGGGGTACACGTCCTTCTGCATCGTGTACACACCACACGCCAATTCACGGCTTTTTACCAAGGTGACTTGATGACACCAACCTCTGCCCGCTCGCTGGCTGAAAAAGCCCCCAATTACATTTGGCTCGTCTTCATCCTTATGCAAGTTTCACTTTTGCTTCCAGGAAGAACCGCAGCATGACCGGAAGTGATCAAACTCAAGAGTTTCAAAAAGCTTGGCGACCCCTGCTCTGATATCGCACAGCATCTAAAAGGCCAGACGGATCCGGCGACAGCGACGACATGATACAGGGGGCGCATACGAATGTACCTCGTGCAGCAGTCGGTCCAGGGAGCCGTTGCTCATGAACTCGGTCACGATGCAGAAGAACTCGGGCTCGTTGCAGATGCCAAAGATCTGGATGATGTAATTGAAGCGGGCTTTGTGGAGGACCTCTGCCTCCTTCAGCAGACACTTCCTCTCTCTGGAACACGGACAGACACAAAGTAGGCCTTCGCAAACAAGTCAATCAATCCTTGATGTGAGGTTAGGCCTCAGGAAATGACCCGATACCACATGGTTGTTGTTGTTTTTGAATTTTCACCTCATCATTATGAACAACAGACCTCACCTTTCTTCTATTCAAACGACACACGGTGACTGACGGTTCTTCTCCAAAATGGCAACAGGCGTAACGACACCAACGGTTGCCAATCATAACCAGTTAGCGAATCAGGAACTGAAGCGGTTTCAAAAGGCTCGCAGAGCACACGCTCGATCCGCTCGTGTTGACACCGATTACTATTTTTCGGCACAGTGATCCACCGACCGGTGAGCACGTCCGCCTCACAGTGCAGTGTTGCGCGGTTCGATTCCGGCTGCGGCCTTGCCGTGTGGAGTTTGCGTGTTCTCCCCGCGCCGGCGTGGCTGTTCTCCGGGTACGGTACTTTGATTTCCTCCCGCATTCCAAAAACATGCACGGCAGGCTGATTGAGCACTCAATCGTCCCGAGGTGTGATTGTGAGCGCGGATGCTTGTTCGTCTCTGTGGGCCCTGCGAACACTGCCGAGATAGGCTCCAGCACGCCCGCGACCCTGAGGATAAGCGGCTTAGTAAATGGCTGGATATGAGAGGGGGCTTTTGGCGGCAGCTTCCTCCGAAAAAAAAAGAGATCCATTTGTGACCGTCAAAGCACAATGGAACTTTTTGTTTGCATGCGGTTGTAGCGTAAATGACGTGCCTCGGTTCATTCAAAGTTGGAAAACCTGAATTTGACCCGCCCACTCAACACAGTACAGGTACGACCGACATCCCCGCTGCTCCATCTTGATCCTACACAAAGAGACACGTGGTACCTTTCGCCGAACGGAGAGTCCAGTTTGAGGCACTTGATGGCCACGGTCGTTCTCCAGTCGGAGTGCTGAGCCTTGAACACGGTGCCGAAGCCCCCTCTGCTTAGGTAGTACAAGTCGGTCAGCTTCTGGTAGGGAATCTCCGGTAAGGTGCTGGTCAGACAGCCGACGTTCACGCAGCCCGTAGCCGCGTGTGGCTCCATCGCCCAACGTCGGCCTTCGAATTTCCGAAGCTGTCGGACGCGCTCCACTACCGTAAAAAGCAGAAGTGGCCCTTTTGGAAAGACGCGAGGGGGGAGGAGCGGCAGCGTGTTCGCGCACATCTCATGACATGACGTCGTTGTGCGCTAGCGAGCTAAGCTCATGAAGAAAGGCAACCAAGGGACGCTGCGTGGGAGCGCCACTTCGGCCTAATTGCTGGGGAGGAAATACGCACCCTGACACCAAAGTTCAGGCCGGGACGTTTCGGGTTGTGTGTTTGCTCTGCCCAATAATACGGCACCGCCCTTCAAGATCACTCGCTCTCTACTCACGAGTCGACCGAAGAAGTAGGCGGGTTTGTTATTGTTCATGACGTCACGCTGGAGGTTGGTGAGGCCGCCTTCGCTGTCGTCGGACTCCGCACTTTCAGGCGCTGGCCCTTTTTCGCCTCTCAGTGGTACGGTTGATGTAGGATTTACTTCGTATCAAATTAAATATCAAATTATATATAATATAATATATGAAAAGGAAATGATTACGTTGCAGGCCTCTCGTTGAATTATGTCAACAGAAAGCGCTTCCCTCCGTGTGCAAAGTGGTGCATAAAAATCACTTCCTAGTGTGGTCGAGAGGTGGCACCACTATTCAACATCAGACTTCCGGTTTTCACCAACGAAGAGTAAAGCTTGCTTCCCGTGTCTCCAACCGCGCAACGTGTGGGTGAAAACAGTAAGCACAAAAATCATTTTTTTAAATTGTACAAAATGGTCCGGAAATTGAAATACCATGAGCAGAAGTTACTGAAGAAGGTGGACTTCATTAACTGGGAGGTGGACAACAACATCCACGAGGTCAAAGTGTTGAGGAGATTCCGTATCGAGAAGAGGGAGGACTACACCAAGTAAGCAACCGAGAGCTCTTTTCGCTGCGTATAGAAAACGAAGGAGGCACACATCTGAATTAAAGAGTCAAAGTAGTGTTTCTTTCTTAGGTACAACAAGTTGAGTCGGAACATCAGGGACTTGGCACAGAAAATCCGGGACTTGGACGAGAAAGATGGATTCAGAGCTCAGAGTACCCATCGTCTACTAGAAAAACTGTAGGAGGCGATTTCAAATATCATCAATAAAATAGAATGGGGGCAGTTTGGACTTACTGTATTTATTTGTGGATTTAATATCATTCCAATGACCAACGTGGATGTCTGGATAAGCAAATTGTCCAGTACGGGATAACGACTACTTGCAATTAAATATACTGCACAGTATTTGCAACTTGGAAGTGTCCTTGGAAAAGAGGAATTAATATTAAAATGAGAGCTGTACTTTCCCCAAGTCGTGGGGGGGTTACCATTCAACATACATTGTTGAAGTGAAACATGAAAATGAAAGAACTACAATTCATGCAGCATGGATTACAAATCTGGAAATTTTACTAACTGTTGACGAAGTCCCCCCGCCCCCACAAATTGGTTAAAATTAGTTGGAGAAGCAATTCATGGGGGGGGGGGGACACTTGTATGACTAGTGTTTCTAATATTGTATATTGTACTTTGTGCACACATTACATATAATTCATGGCCTAAATAAGCATTTCACTGGTCAATTTGTAAACAAGTCTATGAGTAAAACTCATGCATTTCTTATTCTTAACAGCTACAGCACCGGACTTATCCCCACCAAACAGAATTTGTCTCTCACGGAGAAAGTCACAGCTTCATCATTTTGCAGGTAAAGACTCTTACAGTACGACGTACTGTGTGTCGGTGTGTCCATGGCCATACTTTTTCACCGTTTTTAATCCGATGAAACGGCACAAATTACTGGGTACGCTCAACACCAGGAATCATCTGCTTCCCCTTGATTGGAATACGGTTAAAAGAACGTGATGAGGGTTAGTTTAAGGACACTTGAATTTAAAGGCAACAATTACGACCTTTCTACTGCTCAAAAGTACACTTTTACACCAAGCACCACCTAAAATACATTTGGCTCTCCAAATACAGTACCAACATTAGAATACAGTAGCAAAAGTGTTGCCCGTTGCACAAATTTGCACACAGCTTGAAAATGAACAGTGTGCTCAAGCGTCTGTTATTTGTATTATGTGGTGGATTCGTTTTTAATCGCTATTTTGTGTCTTGGCATGATTTGCATGTGGAAAGAACCCCTTTGCCAATGAGATGCATCGAAAGGGGCTTCCCCTTAAACGCAGTAAATAGGAAAACGGAAAGTGTACTTAGATGTTCAAAAACAAATTGAAGACTAAATGCAAACGTGTTGTACTTAAAATGTCGGTCCCTTTTGATTTCATCTGACCTCCTGTCCTTGTAAAAAAAAAAAAAACAACAAAAAACTCTTCACTGCCACAGGAGGAGGCTTCCCTGCATTATGCTGACCCTTCGAATGGCCCAGAACCTGAAAACGGCCATCACCTTGATTGAGCAAGGACGTATCCTTCACTACTTCCTGATGTCTGCACATTTGTACTGGTTGGTTTTGATTGTGCCTCAGGTGAAAACACATTCCAGTGGACCTTCACTTGTTGTCAGATGTGCGTGTGGGCCCTGAAGTTGTCACCGATCCAGCGTTTCTCATCACAAGGTCTGGAACGTTATCTTCACTGAAATACTTTGAAACAAACTGCTGCCGACTTGGGAATGTAGGAAATATTTATTTATTTTTTAATCTTTGTAGAAATATGGAAGATTTTGTGACCTGGGTGGATTCCTCAAAAATCAAACAACATGTCATGAATTACAATGATGAGGTGAGCGTTGCTGTAAGATTGACTTGCAAAGTACTACTTCATAAGATCACAGCCTCTTCATTAATCGGCCCCTTCTTCTCTTACAGAGAGACGACTTTGACATGTTTGCGTGATTGCTTTTTTTATTTTTTTTTTTGCCACGTTCATTCTGCAACAAGCCAGGTAACATGGGAGATGTTAAACTGTCATCAATAAGGAGAAAATGACCCGTCGGTATAAATTATTTGCTACCCACAAACTTCTAGAGACAAGCAAAGTCTAACCCACCACTCTCAAACAAGATCTATCGTCTCCATCCATCATTTCAAATTTGCTATGTCAAAAATTGCACATCTGGTGTGCCATCTAATTGTTTTAGATGTAACAACAAACTGGGCAAACTTTCAGAGATATTTGTTTTGTTTGAACTGGAGAAGACTTTGGAGGAATATTGTGACTTACAAGTCAAGACTTACAAGCGACTTTTTTTTTTTTATTGGGTAAAGTTTGTGTTGATGACC
This sequence comes from Hippocampus kuda, assembly GCA_901007745.1. Taxonomy (NCBI): domain Eukaryota; kingdom Metazoa; phylum Chordata; class Actinopteri; order Syngnathiformes; family Syngnathidae; genus Hippocampus; species Hippocampus kuda. The sequence goes on from CAAKHF010021747.1 coordinate 35,296, forward strand.
TTTTTGTAAAACTAGGCTTTTTGCCTCATGGATCGGATTGTACAGATATGTAGTCGTTACGTGTCTGACAAAATGGTTTGGATGTGCTGCGTAAACATTGTACACTTTTCTACAGTACAGTACTGAAAGTAATACATTTGACAAGAAAACACTGACATCTGGGTATCTTTTTTTAATCCCTTTTAAGACTTACAACGTTGTTCATTGTTCACATTGAACATTTTTAGTCACAGTTTTTAAGGCTGAACTTAAAGATATCTCCCCTAAAACAAACATGTAAACATGACTCATCAGCACAGTTGAACATTTTGAACGCACCACACACGAGCCTGCTTCCAGAGCAAGACTCCCCCAAAGTCGCTGGACACTCAGTCTCGAACATGGCCACTGTTGAAACATTTGCCTTCATCACGTGGTCGCTGTTCTGAGCGTTTATTCAATATCCCCCCCGTAGTTGTCCTGCACGTGAGGACAAAGAGCGCGCAAGAGCATTGCCCTGAAGATGGATATCGAATAAATGCTCAAATGGCTTCCCGTAGTACAACCAATGAACGCGACCTCACCTATTAAGGCACAGTGGTCGTCAATTTAAATGTGCCGCTCTCTGAGAAATCCCTCCAAACGTTGTCAAAATTCCATCAGAGCCACCAGAAGCGTACATAGATGATGAGCGTGATGACGAAGACCGCCACGGCAGCTACTTTGGCGTATGTGGAGCGGGTGTTGAGGTACTTGGCATCGCTGCGGTACTTCTTCGACAAGGTGGACAGATTGCTGGCTTTTGTGTCAAGGGCTGGTAGAAAAACGGGATGACTTTTAGCTTTCACTGACACACTTAGGGGTACAAATATCATAACCATGATATATTCAGATTGATATGATCAGAGAACTATCCGTTGAGCTCGTAGTTTGAAGTGCTGACAACAACTGCGTGGTGACGGATCGTCTGCCCCGAGTACAATTGCTCGATTGGTCCGAAAATAGTTTTTTTCACTCCATAATGTACCATGAATTGTGGTCACGGCAAAGCTACGTCGAATAGAAAAAGGATTGCTTTCGTGCCATCTTGGGGCCAAAGAACTATGCTGATGTGAGGGGGATGAGCTTCACTTAGTCAGGCCATAGCCTTGAATCTTCATCCATTTTCAAATCCGCTTATCCTCACAAGAATGTTCTGTGATGGAGTTTTTGTAAGCTGGCCAGAACTAAAAAGGGGGAAAAAAAAAAACTTACCAGAAAGTGCTTCTCCACGTTGCAGAACTTCTTCAATGTTGGCCACCATAATCTTTTGCACATCCTGCAGCTCTGTGTTGATACTACCCAAGTTCCTCCTGGCCCTACTGTCAATGTACGACTTTTTGGTTTTCTGGATGCATGTGTCTAGTTGAAGAAAGATAGGACATTTAGAGCTGAGGGGACATCATAATGTGCAACAAAAGGAAGACTTACCAAACTCGATGAAGGAGTATGGCCTTGTGACTGTGGAAATCTTCCTCCCATACCGATCAGAAAATTCACGATGAAGGTCCTCCAGGTAGGCAAAGACAATTTTCTTGGGGAAAGATGGCTCGCAAAGGGACAGGTAGCAAACATCTTCTGCTATTAAATAACTGAAATGAAGATACACCATTTCAGGCATTCGGCTACCAGGCAAACTGGACATCAACGTGAACAAGGACTTTACAAAGACGTTCCCTCCAAAAAAGAAATACCGTGAACCCCAGCCGGCTATTGTGTGGTGGGTGCATATATAACGTGTACAGCTTGAAGCAAGCATACTCGACCTCTTATTTGTAAAATTGCAAGTGCGAACAGCGCAAAGCAATACTTACCATAATAATTCAACTAAATCTATTTTTGATATGGCAGATCTCCACCTATCTGGAATGTATTGGTGCAACAAATGAGGGTTCACTCCAGTGTGCATTTCTCGTGCTGCCACCCACATATTTATTCAACTGGCTTCCTGTCTTGACTTACTGAAAGCTGATGTCTTTTGCTTCCAGCGTGCAGCGGTCTGGACTTTGAGCATTAAGTTTGCGGCACAGCTGCTTGGCTTGACTCTGGTACTGCTGGAGGTCTCTTCCCGACTGGCAAGAAGAACAACATTGCATTTAAAATGTCAGAGAAAGTCAAATGACGGTAAGTTCACCTGTGCAGCTTTACATTATAGTGCCGTTTCGGTCCATTTTCAAATTTTACCTGGCTGAAAACCCCCAAACTTTTTTTTCTGAGGAGTGAATGCCTGTCTACAGCATTTGGCCAGGATGACTGTCAGGAATGAAATCCAGATGATTGGCAATTTCATGTGAGCTTAATAAAAGTCGATGACACGAAATTGAAATGCCAGTGAGCTGAAGCTCATCCAAGCAGATGCACAGTTTGGTTTGGTTCCATATGGGTGACAAATAATTCCCTTCCACCACACGGCACAAGGCACCTTTTACCATTCATATAACAAAATTGTAACTTTGTGTTCAACGAAACTTGTCATTTCAGCATATATACTTGGTGTGTTTTATGCCTCGTCGTGAGATTGTTCTGTAGTAGAATATCGCTGAAAACATTGATGTATTTTTAACATTGATGTATTAAATTTCAACTCTAAATGTACACGCCGAATTTTCAGATACAGAATAAAAACCCGAGGTAGCCCGTTATCATCGTTATATTATCTCGGATAGGCAAGCGACTGTCCAAAGTTTGAAAACATGAAAGGGGTTTGGCGAGAGGAGTTAGCTTTCCATTCAAACCTGATCATTGTCTTGCATGGAAGCGGCGAGCGGCAATCCGTCCGCCACACGAGCGATCATTGTCAGGAAAATCATCCTCCTGGAGGTGGAAAAACTCACGCGCGTTAACTTGTATAACCCCGAGACGCCAAACTTCACGAAGTTCTTTTTTTTTGGGGGGGGGGGGGGGGGTCAAAAATTGCCGATGCGGAAGAGAGGAGTTGGACGGAAATCAGCGGTGCGCTGGTGAAATACGTCCGGGTTACACCTGAAGCCAATGCAACTCCGCGGTGGGTTTCTCGGTCGAGTCGAGAAGACCGTCGCGCACAGTCCATTTGAAAACAGCACCATTTTTGTTTTTAATACCAACGATTCGTTCAAGTCATTGTTTCCATTGTATGGCTCGGATGTGTATTTGGATCGAGTTCAGGGTATAATCGGCATCATCCAGCGAGCGGCCAGACAGCTGGCAGACGGACTGACTGCATCTCGATCTCGACTTCGGATGCTGCCTCCAAGCAAGAGGCGCAGATGCGGTCTGTCTGGCTCCAAAAACCCTCTCTAATCTGAAACCTGACGACTGACGCCTTCATCATGGATACCCCTGAGAGGTCATTTTTCACTTATCACATTTGACAGGTGAAAATCGTTGCGTCTGTGGTCATGCGCGATGGCAGTCACCCCCCCCCCCCCCCCCCCCCCCCCCTTTCT
>CAAKHF010021749.1:0-18236 GCA_901007745.1 Hippocampus kuda
CATGAACTGTGCATTCTGACCTCTGACCTCAGCTACGTTGAACGTCCGGATTCTCAAAACAACAACAGCAACAATAGCATTGTTGCTCGAGCATTGAACAATTCGCCTAATTATTTTAATCAACAGAAGTATGGTTGGTGGCCCGGTAGTCCAGTGGTTAGCACGTCGACTTCACAGTGCAGAGGTACCGGGTTCGATTCCTGCTCCGGCCTCCCTGTGTGGAGTTTGCATGTTCTCCCCGGGCCTGCGTGGGTTTTCTCCGGGTGCTCCGGTTTCCTCCCACATTCCAAAAACATGCATGGCAGGCGGATTGAACACTCTAAATTGTCCCTAGGTGTGAGTGTGGGCGTGAATGGTTGTTCGTCTCTGTGTGCCCTGCGATTGGCTGGCAACCGGTTCAGGGTGTCCCCCGCCTACTGCCCGAAGACAGCTGGGATAGGCTCCAGCACCCCCCGCGACCCTAGTGAGGATGAAGCGGTTCGGAAGGTGAATGAATGAATGAAGAAGTATGGTTTGAACTTTCAGCGTTAGTGTCAATGTGACAACAGAAACCAACCCCCAAGAAGAACTAAAGAATGAAAAAATAATTCTCCACTGCCCAGAAGACAAATCGTCAACGTCAAAATCAAAGAAGCATCTGGATATAAAATGACTACAAAGTAGAAGTCAGCACAGAGACAAAAACAGCTGGTTGCGATTCAGTTCCAGTGCTTAGTGATTCCCACATGGTTTGTCAGGTTTTACCTTTTCTCAACAACTCTCCCACATGCATGTTGGTTTTATAGTGTTGGAATCGTGATGTGATTTACTGTGACTGTAAAGAAACATCACGCAAACGGTATATTTGCAATCTGAAAAAAATGTGCTTCGGCTACTGATGGTGTCCACTCGCCTGACTTTAACCGACCGACTCAGCGGCAGTGGGAATATCATTGTGAATGCTCATTTCAGACAAGAAGCCAATTAAAAGATTGGTGAAAAATAAAATTAGCAAGCTGTATGTCGCTCAATGTGACAGTATAAATCATATTTCTTCTTGAGAAAAATACACAAAGTAAAAACTGTGTTGCATTAAAACTACACAATAATCGGGCTTGAGTAATTCCCCTGAGGTTTCGAACAGATCATTAACTTCATTGTTTGTGACAGACATCTGGTTTGGGGGAGGGGAAACTCGATTGACATATCATCATGTGTGCGTTGTGCTCTGTCTGTCATCTCAAATTCTAAAAAAAAAAATGATGAGGGTGTTAAAAGTGGGTCTGTGTGTACCCCACTTTGGGAACTAATGTCAAGTTGAGCATTTCGGCACACATCCAACATCCCGGTCCAACTTTGGAAATGAATCATGAGAGCAAGACAGAGAGGAATTGACTCATTTCGCATAAAATTGTCTGCATTCAAGTCTTCAAAGAGGAGCACTGTGGTTTCGTGTGATGACTCAGAAGCTTGTGTTTTACGACGAGGACCGTTTTACATGGAAGCTGTGTGGCACCATGTCGACATGGTCGCTATATTACTATTAAAATGAAGAGAGCCAGACATCACACACATGTAAATACGCGAAGACTGCATCCTGAGGTTTTGTGATGGCAATAAAAGATGCCTCTGATGCACCTTGTTGATTAATCCTCGCTCACTGCGTCCTGTGAGGGGTAAATGTGAGGGAAGGAAGTGAAGCTTTCAGCAAAACATAGGGCAGGCTGAAAAGAAATAGGACATTAAATGAGTCAGTAAAAAGAACATTATGTCAACGGTGACGCGACAAAACTCAGCATCTCAGGAGTGGCCTAGATGGAAGTGAAGGATGCGGGGTGAAACATGGCGACACCCTACCGAATTGTGGGGAGATTTGACTTGATGGAAGCGAGAACGGGAAAAGATGACCCTGATTATCATCCATTCATTCTCTGTACCGCTCGCTAGAGTCACAGTGTTATTTAAAGGGGATATATCATGGAAAACCCATCCATCCATCCAGTTTTTGATCTGCTTATCCACGCAAAGGCCGTGGGGGGTGCTGGAGCCTATCCCAGCCATCTTCGGGCGGGGGACACCCTGAACCGGTTGCCAGCCAATCGCAGGGCACGCAGAGACAAACTACCATCTGCGCACTCACTCACACCTAGGGACAATGTAGAGTGTTCGTGCATGTTTTTGTAATGTGGGAGGAAACCGTAGTACCCGGAGAAAACCCACGTGGGCCCGGGGAGAACATGCAAACTCCACACAGGGAGGTCAGAGCTGGAATTGAACTCTGCACTGCGAGTTCCACGCGCTAACCACTGGACCACCAGGCCGCCCATTATGGAAAACCGACTTTTCAAATTCAAACAAATGGGTCTCTGCTCACCCATCAATAGTTGATCTTATTCTTCCCGTGTATGGTTTTTCATCTCAACAATGAACTGAATCTGATTTATGCAAGATTCCAAGTGAAGCATAAAGTGGGATTACCAAAGTCAACATCATTCTGACAACACTATGAATGTGATCTAGTGATCTAGTCACTGGTTGTGTAGTGGTACACTTGCGTGCAGGCAACGTGGGATCGGTTTCCACTCAGTGACGGTGTGAATGTGGGTGTGAATGGTTGTTTGTCTCTATGTGTGCCCTGCGATTCACTGGCGACCAGTTCAAGGGATAGTCCGCATTCCACCCGAATTCAGATGCGACAGGCTCCAAGAACCTCGTGACCCTGTCCAGGAAAAGCGGTATTGAAAATGGATGAATGAATAAATGTGCTCTCAGTGCCATCTTGATTTTATTTTTTTAATTTAAAAAAAACCTCCCACAGCAATGTGCATGAATATTTTCGAGGGCGAGAACAACAAATGTGTGCAACTTTAGATATGCTGTGTAAGATTACCTTCAGATTTTATGATTATCTGCTGTCTTTCTGCTACAATCCACCTGACTCTGGCAACTGTTGATTGCTCTTGGGCTCCCTCTTGTGGTTACACGTGCTTACTTCACTTAAGACCTCGGGCCGTCTTTCACGGTCCACACAGTAATTACAGTACATTATTGCCAAAGTGTAATTCTGTACTGTATCTTAAATGCTGTGTTGTTGTTGCTCGCGTGTCCTTTGCTTTCGCAGTTGCTTGTTTAGAATCGGGGTCAAAATGCAGACACTGCACGCTCCGCCCCAAGTTGTTGTCATATTTCCAAAATCCGTACTCTCCATCGTATCAGCAAGCACAAACACGGGAGGTCTGAGGATGAAAACCTCTTGCTCACTTGCACTTGAGTATTTCAACTATTCTCTAATTCTTGATCTTTGAAATGCTTTTTTTTTTTTTGCTTAAAAATATTTTTGAGTCTGTTGAGTCTGTATATTCAGTCTGTGTTATGTCAACATTTTTACGAAAAGACGAAACCCATAAAGACCAAAAAAAAAAAAAAAAAACGTGTGTTCTCTCCCCCATTGCCCAGTTCTACAATGTTTATAAAGCAATCAATCTTTCGTTGGCAAAGGAAAGCACTGACAGCCAGACAGGATCCAGACCGTAAGGGCTGACATTAAAACACCAAGAGAAAGAAAAGAAAAATACAAATCAAGGTTATTAACGTTACCTCACTGTGGTTGCCTATTTGCATTTTAGGGGCACCTAATCCATCAGACAGTGAGGTGGTGGAAAATGATTTTCGAAAACGTAGTGATGTAATTGATGTTGTTAAACGACAAGAATTATTGTGTGTGTGCTTGTCTGACACGTGTCCTCTCAGATTTCTGCCGTTTTGCTACTGAGTGTTGCAGGAGGCCCCTCTGCTGGTTTGCTGACTCAGCAGTGGAGCAGCCAAGGTTATCGTATTGTTATTGTAATTTGGGTAACGAGAGCAGTCATTTTCCTACACTACCGTGACTGTCCACTAGATGGCAGCATTAGCTCCTATATTTTGTTGTTGTTCTTCCTTTTATAACTTTGCTGCTGTGAATTGGGACTTTCTCCATTGCGAGACTAATAAAGGTTTTCTTATCTTTTCTTATCTTATCTTATCTTAGTCTTTACAGACGGACGTGGAAATGAATGGGTTGACTCCGAACGAATTGATTTTTTTAAAGGTCCGACGATTTTTATTTTATTTTTTTTATTAATTTGCAGAATACATTTCATCCATTTTTAGTAGTGGCCAAAAGCTATTTGGTATTGTAAATATTTGTTAATCACGTTGCTACAATTTGCTCCGGCTGCTAACGAGTGCGTGTTTCTGTGTCTGTGCAGCAATTCTGTGATGACCCATTTATGTCGATTATGCGCCCGTTTCTGATTTTTTTGTTGTTGTTATATAAAAATCCAAGTTGAGAAACCGGCACAATGACGACAACCAAAACAACGCGCGCACGATGAAATAATCGATCCTCTGAAATGTGACACGAGTTCAACACGAATGCGAACGTGAACCTTGAACTATTTTTTATGAATGAGTGGCGCGGTCCCTCGTGACGCCATCAGCCAATGAGCCGCACCTGCAGCGGTCCGCAACCACAAGAGGTGCCCACGTACGCGCTCCGTCGTGCGCGGCCCACACAGCAATCTCATCTGACCAGCTCCAGGTTCGCGCGGACAGATCACGTCACGTCACGTCACGTCCCAACGACCTTTCGAGCACGATGGCATTTAAAGGCAGCAACGGCGTGGCCGTGGAGAGACGCGCGGATCTGGCGTCCCTCTTCTGCATGATCGGGCGACACGGTCCGGCCGTCGCTCTGGCCGTGTTCGCCGTGGTGTCCGTGCTGGCGGGTTTTGTCATCTACCGAACCGTGAGGGGAAGGAGGAGGAGGAAAAAGAAGACCGCCGCAGGAAGCGAGACGGACCGAAAGAGCAGCCTCGCGGAGAGCGACGAGGCGGTGACGCAATCCGAGCAAGAACCGCAAGCGTGTTCGACTTCAACAGGTACGCACGCGAACCACTCACGTCATGGTCACGATTAGCATGACCTTAAGGGGTAATATTACCAAGGGTTGCACGGACATGTGGCTTGGAAGCGAAGTCTTTATTTTGCTCATAATAATCCAACTCACGGTTCGTTTACAGAAAATGACATCAATCAAAACAACCTTGACCCTCTTCATAGCCAGCCTATTTTCCCCCCCCAGCACGCCCCTCGCCCCCCACAGCATGAACTTGCATCCACCCCAACAGAAATATTAAAATAGTTCATCTTTGAAGAGGGTGTGACATGTTTTGCCAAAACATATCCAGACACGATCATCGTTGAATTAACAATTTAACATCGAAAGGTTCTGTCCAAAACCACCAAGCAAACTGCGTGCATGTCTTGGCTAGTCCACGACACAGAGCCTCAGCTCTCCTGCAGTCTTTTCTCAAGTAATGTTGCAAAGCCATCTATGCAACACTGGATGACACGTTTCGAAACTTTATCCATTCTAACATGGAGAGCTGCATATGGAAGCAATAAAGTAAATTAAAAAGTTAATTTTCCCAGCCCTGCAACCTGAGCTTGATCGGAAAATTGTACTCCAGCACCTTATCACGATGCTCCCTGTATGAAAAAATGTTTTGGGCTGTATTTATTCCATCAGTTGAAATAAACCAGGGTTGATCTAAAACTCACATTTGCATTCATATGTGGGAAGAGTTTGAAGAAGACCTTTTATGTTTCGGCAAAGTCCACAAAGCCATGCATGGATGACATTGGGGGGGACTAAAACGGAGCCCTGACCCTTTGGTAGAAACTTCAACATAAATTGAGAGCTAGGCCTTCCCTCAAGTTTCATGCCGCTGACCTTACAAACGTTCTTTTGGATGAATGGACAAATTCGCAGACACAAGAAAGTCTGAGTGAAAGCTGTCGAGGGGACAAACGAAATACTTGTTATGGTACATCTGTACCTGCTTTTGACCTGCAAATAAGCACACACAAGTGCTTTTCTCCACTTAATGGGTAAAATCCCGATTACGTGCCATACATTTGGATTTAGAATGATTGCCAAGTGGGATGTATTCACCTAATCCAGTGGTGTCAAACTAGAGGGCCGGGGGCCAGATGTGGCCCACAGCATCATTCTTTATGGTCCCCAAAACAAATGATATGCATCAACTTCATGTTTCAACATTGGGATATTGCAAGCTGTTTTGACCACCAATCCCTGTTTTAAAAAATATTCAGTTTTTACAAGTATTCCATATTTGAAAAAAAACAAACTAAAAAGCAGCATTAAAAACACACACACACACAGACAATGCATGCTCTAAAAGCTGATTAAGACTAACTGAAACTCAACAACAAAAGTGAAATGACATTTAAAAACGAGATCTTTCATGAAAAATCCTGAACTATTTATTATAACTCTGGCGGCAACAATTTCAGAAACAATTCTTACTCCTCAGCGAAGTGTCAGTGATTGTATCAAACCGCAAAATCAAAAGTAGCGCAGCGTACACATTTAATTTCCTTCGTCTTTTGTGTCCTAGATGTTGATGATGTGGCAAAAGAGGAGCATGATCCCGCTGAGGCTCACCACCAAGTCAGACGTCGTGCTGCTGCTGCTGAGAAGAACTCGTCACCCTGCGCGACTGACATCCAAACACCGGCCAACCAACATGCGACACCATCGCGAGTGGAGTCTGCGTCTTCCACAGAAGCCCATGTGGACTTCGAGGAGCCCAGTCAGAGTCTGCCAAGTGTTGCGGCAGAAATACAGAGGGAATCCGCTTCCGTTTACCATCCAATAACAACAGATTACACAATTAAGGACGAAAACATTTCAGATGGCAACTTGAAGGAGCCCGAGGCAATTCAGGATCATATGTGTCAAGAAGAAGTAAGAACTCATTTTTGTTGTTCGAATTGTAATTTCACTTGAAGCTGGGGACACACACTGAAAATCGGGCCAAATTTGAGCATTTTTCCTGATAATCAAAGTAGGCAAAATGGTCACCGCTGACATTATAGAGCACAAAATACAAACCCCCACCATATTCAATCAAGGACATGCAAATGTAAAATTGTTTTTGTGACTCAGATGACTTAAGTTTGAATTTCATGTTTTCTACTTCAGGTAGAACAACATGAAGAAGACCAGACTGTAAACTTGGATGCGGATTCTTCTAAGAAAACCAGACAAGAGCTTTTGTCAAGTAACCCGGAGCGCTTTGAGCAAACCCTTCCAAAGAGAGACGAAGAAGATCAAAACAAACAAGACAACAAAAATGCAGCAGACACTGGAATGGCGGAGCTCAACCACGATGTCGTTTCAACAGAGAACAGCCCAAATGAGGACTTTGAGGAGGCGATAAACCACCAAGATGGTGCAGATCCCAATGTATATTCCTATTTTCGCCTCCCTGAAGAGCAAGAGTTTGACGGCAGCAATACGTTGTCCGATCAAGCAACTGCAGCGGGTTTCAATGGCTTGAGCAACACAACTGTCGATTTTGACTCTCAATCACCAGGATCGGACACTCGAGAAATTCAGGCTGAGTGTGAAGAGGAACAAAGCCTGACGAGCCATCAAGAGATGAATCTCCTAACTGATGGTGGACGAGGAGTGAGTTGCAACACGGATGGCAGTTCAGGAGTTCCACCCGTGGTTGACGCCGATATGCCAGATGTCACCTCCGAAGCAACGCCCCAAATCGACTCTGACGTGTCACCTCATGATCAACGAGAACAGAAAGTAGACCTCCCAACTGTTGAAGATGAAACCGAAAAACTCTCTGGCGTTACCGAAAAAGAGACGTTCGCTACCGAGGGCGAGGCACCTGTTGACCATTTGTGCGAACCCCGCGTTTTGTCTTCTCACAAAGAGCAACCAAGTGTTCAAGAACTCGACCACGCCGCTTTGAAAAAGGCAAACACGGCTCTCGTTCCAAACCCAGCTTGTGACAATGGAGCATCCATCGACAAAGACCAGTATGGCGACAACGGAGAGAAGTCAAAAACATTCGGGGGGCCAAGGTTTGACTCCGCAGATGACGACCCCTCTCATGCGGCCATTACGTCTTCCGCTCAAGATCAACAATCTGATCCGAATGTCGATTTTCCCATCGCTGCTCCTGTCTTGACTGATCACAGAATGAACCTACTACCCAAACTTCAAATTTGCCTCCCGCTCTTTCAGCCAAGCGAGCTGAGGGAAAACGACACGTGTGAAGGGGGTGAAGAAAGCGGCATTTCCAGCATGGCCGTCAGTCCCGAAATGCTCGAGCCCGGGAGTCACTTTGACACCACTGAGATGCCGGCGATAGATCGCGAGTCACAGGCTGAGGCCAGGCTGCAGCCTCCAACTTGCCTTTTGCCTGACAACGCAACTTTATCAGTCTTGGAGGAAGATGGAGTGGTGTATGAGCCTCAGCCAGCTCCACCGCCAGAGCAGCCGTACAGTCAGAACGCAGAATGTGCTCACGTTGAGTCATTGGCAACAAACGAGGACATGTTGGGCCCTCTCGGCAACCAAAGAGAGTCGGACGTGTTTACAATGCCGGTCCAAAGCGATGAATGGCAAAGATCGTCAGATGTGAAGGTGGCTGAGGTTTCAAGTGTTAATGAGAAATTGGAATGTGCAGAAAGCAAAGAGGCGCCGATGGCAAAAGACGAGGACTTTGTGAAGACTGAAATAAATATCATGGAGGCGACTATGGACCACAATGAGTGGATCACTGATGGCAATCCAAACTTCCCCTGGATGAATCTCGCCGCGCCATCTTTTGGTGGCGAGAACCACAAAGCAACCCAACAGCTTGCCACTGAAGAATGCAACCACCCAGATTCACAGCCGCGATATCTTCCTCGTGCCAAACAAACAGCTGCGTGTGATTTTGACGGAAACGAGAAAAGTCAAAAAGTCAACGTGACCTTCCGCGTCCACTACATCACCAAATCGCCGTCGCAGATTTTGGCCGTAACGGGGAATCGGCGGGAGCTAGGGAAGTGGAAGGGCTTCATCCCTTTGGAGAGCGCCAAGGATGGACACTGGGAGGCCGCGGTGGGCCTTCCGGCCGACAGTCACGTGCAATGGAAGTTTGTCGTTGTCGAACAGGGGCAAGTGCGTCGCTGGGAAGAATGCGGCAACCGGCTGCTCGATACAGGATGTGGCGAAGACCTGCTTGTGCACAAATTTTGGGGATTCCTGTGAGGCGTGATGGCTCTGGCTTTTAAATTGGCACCAAAATTAAAGAGCTATACTCCATTCTATTGAAATGCTAACTTTGTGACAATGTCTTCATACGAAATAAAAATGATTAACATGGGCTATTTTAATTAAAATGGGGCTATAGAGGATGGGGTCACACAATTTCAGAAGCATACTCCCACGATGTCACGCTTTTGAGTGGTTTCACACACGTATAGCACGTCACCATGGTGCGTTTGAACTGAAATGAGAACGTCTTCTACGCTGTCGCCACCATGTTGGTTTTGCACCAGTTGGATTGTTTGGCTTCAAATGTTGCATTTTGCACTGCATTCAACTAGCTCATGTTTTTGGTCATATATTCAGCATATGTCATCATGTACAATTGGCCGTCATTGCAAATATCCATGTGCGTCTCCGGTTAATTTGATGGACATTGGCACATTCTATCCACTTCGGCATGTGGTTGCTTTGCTAATGAACGGCGGTACGAGCAATTTATTTTCGTGGCGACAAGCCAGTATTTTTCAAACACGGGTTCCCGAAAAAAAATAAAAACTTAAAATGTTTGTTTAAAACTGTCTAGCTTAACTATAGCACTCTAGTTCAAAAGCAATATCTGGGATTTATGCAATTAGCACTTTTTTTTTTTTTTTTTTTTAAACTGGGCAAATTGCAGTGAAATAATTTTTTTGGAAACTAAATACTTTTGATGGAAGACACCCCATGTGAAAACGTACAGTTCACTTTTTGTACTCGCACAATAATCGAAGCAATAACCGGTGTGCACCAATGGCCTGATATTGTATACTTCACGTGTGATGCTGCTTTTGACCAAATGCATGTCCCATCGTTGCTACATATACTAGTGCCTTGTTTTTTTTTCCCCCCTCAATTTTTTTTTTTTTTTTAATCTGTCTTGTCTATTCTACATATGATGCAATCTTGTGATATTACTACTGGATGTACCTAAAGACATTTCATAGTTGTGTGGCAGTCAATGCATTTATTAAAGGCCAGTTATTTGAACGCTCCTGTGCCAGTTTTGATTTTTCAGGTGGTCCTGTTTTCTGAGCGCTTGTTAATATGAGAATGGAGTTGGTTTCGTTGTGTTACTGAAAAAAAATATATATAGTTTTTTTTTCACACCACAAAAATTCCTGTCAACAAGACTTGGCTCGCATATTGTGCCGAATGTGCACCGACTGCTTGTCTGCCCTTATCTTATTCAAAAGCATATTGTGAATGGTCTACTTGCTGTATTCACATTGTGATGTGGATGGCATTTGTGCCTGCTGGTCACAATTTAATTTACACTTCAGTTTACGTGTGTTAAGAGGCTAGTTATTTTGAGGTATTAGCAGACAATGTTCCTCTATTCATTGAATGTTGTTATATTGTGCGTGCACGCATGCCCTCTGTTATTGGAGCGGCAATAATACAGGCTTTTTAAAATATCGAATCAGGTAAATCTTCATGGACTGGATTTAATCCAGTCCATGAAGACTACAAAAATAGACCTTGTTTGAAGTCGGAGGCAAAAATGCATGTAGAGACACACAGTCACCTCTGATTTACGGTAAATTTGCTGTTGACCAGTGTTAAAGCTAGTGAACACCCCCCCCCCCCCCACACACACACACACACGTTTTTTTTTCTTCCCTGAGGAAAAACAAAAGGTATCTTATCTTTCAAACGTATAAATCCAGATAGCAATTGACTTTGAGGGAAAACATTACAAGTAGTGTTATGCCATTTTGTGCTCAAAGTTAAACACCCCCCCCTTTTTTTTTTATTACGGTCAACTCTGCAAATCATTAATCTACACTGCTGCTTTTGCACAGGAGGCTATAGAAGGCTAAAAGTAAGGATATGAAAGACCGAATCTGTAGTCTGAGAAAAGACTGTTTCATGACTGAAAGCACCCATGGAACTGAAGAAAAAAAAAATTGCAATTCACAAACTCAAATTTCATTGGTTGAATGAGACGACACACACACACAAAAAAAGCTTGCACAATGTATTTTAGCTGTGGGTATTTTAATGTTAATCTGCTCTGAACTTGTAACTTGAAATTAAAACGACTTGAAATAGGATCCCAGCGGCACTTCGACATTTGGGAGACCCCCCCCGCTGTTCGGTGTAAGTGATACACACGTGGGCCTCCCTGTTGGTTTTGAACACTGAATGATTGTGGGATCAACAACTTTGCCAAGCGTGGACCTTGGCGCTGTTCTGACTTAGTTTAAAGGAGGTCAGCAGGACTTTGCCCAACAGTTTGTTTGTTTGTTTGTTTGTTTTTCCAGTCCAAAACATGAGTTCAGGACATTTTTATCCACAATGCCAAATAACACGAACCAATACACCAGCATGTAAAAATGATCGGATGAGGCCAACAATTTGACCCGTTAGCTTTACTCTGATCAGGTGAAAAACACTTATGCTGGGAATAACTGATAACATTTATGATGAGTGGAGTGCTTTCAAGTGTAATCTAAGGTTGAGATCAGCGATGGGTGTAATCACTGCCAGTGTTTGCTGATAAGTGTGCTTCAGAGCTCTTCACATGATAGCTTGGGTCGTCTGACATGCAACTCACTCCCTCGCCTGCTAATGCGTCAGCACCGAGTGTACGCACTTTCTAAGGTTGAGGGTAATCCTTTATTTAGATCTGAGGCTTACAACTGAGACCCCTTAGTCTTTCGTCTCCGTCAGTATCACACAGACACACTCTTCGATCAAACATGCTGACTGTGAAGCCGCCGCCATAGTTTGATCTTAACCCAAATGACTAGCGCAGACCCTGACCCGGTGTCTGTGCAAGCTCCGTGCAAAAGCAAACCCCTTGGCAGCTTAGACACTCCCGAAGGCAGTGGTCCACAACTGCCGGGTCGCGGACAGCACAAAACGGAACAACTGAACAGAAGAATTGAACAGGCAGAAATTGGGGAAAAAAAAAATCTTTTGGAGACCTTATGAAATGGTGAAATGATGAGACAGGAGAGCACTTTGAAGAAAAAAGTAAGCCGCATTTAAGTGGTGATGGGAAAATGAAGCTTCAAATTTGCTTTTTGAATCAGTTGTATTTTTTTGAGTCCTCTAGGTAGCACTGTTGGTTTAAATAAAGGGATTTAGCAAATCAGTGCAATTTCAGCCTAAAGTTGAACAGAGTGCCATCTCGAGGAGTTAAAAAAAAATAAAAAAACTTGAAGCTTCATTTTCCCATCACTTTTCCCATCACTACATTTATGAGACAATATCAGCAGTTCTACCTAAAATATATGTTGATTGCTTTTGATTCTCCCGCACGAGCTTGCTCCGCGAAATATGTGACAACAGGCTTGAAAATTAGGGAATGACGACTTCAACCCCCCCCCCCAAAAAAAAACACTAAATACCTTGATTCCGTTTTACATTCACTGGTCAATGCTTCCTGTAGCCTTGCTTGTCGGCAAGAATATCATCTCAGAATACTATATTTGTTTGGTTGGAAAAAAGGAGATAGAATTTCATTCGTAGAATGTTTGTGGTCAGAATGAGGCTATTTATAACACGCCTGCCAGGGTCTTTTCCTCCCCCATGCAGCAGGATCACGCGGTGACCTTCATTGAAGAATGGTGACCCATCTGACAGAAAGCTTGGCCCGATAGGAACATGCATGGAATTTTGACTAATATCACTGGATTTGAAATGACATTCAAAGATTAAACTGTAGGTACCATTTTTATTTTAACTCGTGGTCTCGTGGACGCTTTTAAACAAATTAGATACGCTTGATTTTTCTCATGATTTTAATGTTTTTTTTTTTTTTTAAGTATTTTTATTTTGATTTCCATGAAATTATATTCCTGCAGAAAATTTCCCTCACGTTCACTGACGGACCAAAAGTTATTCTGGATCTGTGCCATTGTAGGATTGCAACAAGTGATGTCATCACTTGCGGTCCCAGAGGACATTGCAGCTAAGTCAACAGTGCGACTCAATGCACATGCTGAAAGAGGTTCATGTGATATGAAGCTACTTTAGACATCAAAAGTGAGCTACATACCTACATGTTATAAATCTGTTTGTATTTATACTTCACCTTTTTCTATTATTTCTAACAAACCTTCATGGATTTGTCGTTTTCATTTTTTAAGAAAAAAAAAACTTTTTTTTTTTTTTTTGGATGACTGATCTGACCACGTGGTGCACTCAGGCAAAGCTTTGCTAGAGTGGAGTTCCTTGCTGTTTTGTTCTCTCTCATTTCAAAAAAATACATCTCTCATGAAATGTTCATTAAATAGACGATATACTGGAAATCCTTTACGACAATTCACATATGCATTCAGTCAATTGCAAGTATAATAAGAAAGCAATTTACTTTGTACATACCCTCATGGGTTTTTAAAAAAAAAAAAAAAATTAATCTCACCTCACTTTTGTCGTTTGAGTATTTGTCTTTCCCTCACATTGTTTTGTCCCCTGGGAGACACTAATGATCATTCCGAAAAAAAAAGGTTTGTGTCAATACCAAGCAATCCATCCATAGATTAGACACAAATTAGAACGGTTCGGTAAAATAATGGCCACAGGTACAGTATACCTTTCAAGATACCAACTTTACTGGCTCTGAGGTAAAATTAGTTGACAAAAACACAACACTGTCCCTTGGTGGTCATTTGGTAGCATTGCAAGTGGTAAACGCTGTAATAGCTCCTTGTGGACAGTCATATGAAGAAACAAATTATTCCGTTACATAAATGCAGAATAATAACAATATATGTTTAACAAGCTTCTAAATAATAATCATGTAAACAACAAATCCAACACAACGAAAATAACTCAAACGACACTAAAAATTACACTTGGGACAATGTTAGTTCAATACAAAGCAAAACCAAAATATGATGTAAAATTCATACCCTAGTTAGTGCATCCCAACTATAAAGCAGATAGTTCATGACATGATATAATTTAATTAAAATGCATGTTAAAATGTGTGTTTGACCGAGGAAATTCAATTGTTATATTTTTTCTTAGTAAGCTATTAAACTAATTGGTAAACAGGCTTCAAGATTTCCCACAAAATGACAGTCTTTCAAAATGTTGGGCCTGTTTGGAATGGCTACTTCAACACAGAGGTTTTTTGCCTTTCCCTTCTTGAAAATCAGGCTAAAAGCCCCAAAATATTAGCATAAAATGGTATAACTTCAAATTTTCTCAACGTTCTCCTCGTCTTCTACTCGGGGAACCGCCTTCTCCAATTGGCTGACATGTTTCCGTTAAAAAACAAAGAAAAATCTCATTGAGAACAAGCCAGCCAGTTACCACTTGTAGCACTTGACAAATAGATAGATAAATAGATAGAAAGGTTTCACTTGTCTGCTTGAGCTTATCCAAACTGACTTTGGGCAAGAGGCACGGTACATCCTGGACTGGTTGCCAGCTAATCGCAAGGCACAACCATTCACACCCATATTCATATTTATGGACAATTTACTGTAGACTCTCAATGAACCTAACATGCATGTTTTTGGTTTTGTGAGAGGAAATTGGACGATGCAGGAAAACCTCCGCAATGACAGTGAGAACATGCAAAAATCAAACATGCCCGAGATACAAATTCACGACATCTCAGGTGTGAGGCAGCTTTCATACGCATTTGTAATGAATGAAGTGTGGTCGAGGGAGTCCTGGATATATTTTTTTTACAGTGTTGACTTGTGATATAATTTTATGAGTTTCAAATGTTGATAATCAGTTATAAGTAATTCAACCCCAACCTAACCTGAAATTAGACTTTGAGTCCAAAAGTGTATTTCCTTGTAAGGAAAAAAAAATCCATGCTCTTTTTAAAATATCTTTTTTTTTTTTTTGTAATTTTACAGTACACATAACTGTATGACAGTTTGTCTCAGAACCCATCCATGCAGCGATTTTTTTCTCATGACCCCCCCCCCCCCCACTGAAACCTCATCACGTTTGTACCTTTTATCTAGTGGCGCATTGGCTGCTCTGGCTCCTCTGTGATGGTGCGGTAGTGTTGTGGCTGGTTCTGTGCCAGAGGGGAGTCTCTTTGTTTGAACAAGGCGGGCCGGTTCTTTCGAGGACGCAGGAATCTTCGCGATGTCACCAGGTCGCCATAGCCTTGCGAGTGAGAGAAGGCGTAGCCCGATCGCCTGGTGCTGATTCGCCTGACCGGCGGACGACGAGGCGCGGGGCCTGGCAGCGCCTCCTTCCGCAACTTATGTCTCACCTGTCAGAGAGAGAGAGTCATTTCTTTAATTTCTTTAATACACAATTTCCAACTCAAAAAATGGAGTTGAATTGCTCCCGGTGAAATTCCATTTGTGCTCCCTTGGTGCTACATGAGTCGCTGACTAATAACTTGACCAATAACTAATAATTTCATACCTTATCATTGACGGTGGGACAAAGCTGAATGACAGTGAAACGGTAAGCCACCACCGGCAGACTACAGAGGAGCGATGTCAAGAGTATAATCAGCCACACATTAGGCTGGTTCAGAGAGTTCCTTGCTGTACCTGCAGCCCCAAAACAATTGGTACAAATGTCACAACAGGATACAACCGTTTTTTTTTTTGTTGATTTTAAACTATGTACTACTTCTTATATTACCGGTATAACATGAAAATTAGCCTCGCGTGATTTCTGCAGTAAGCCGCAGCGACTTACCGATAAAGGGGAATGCGGAGGTGAAGATTAGGAACATGCCATTGCTGAACATGGTAAACGTGGTAGCAAAGTAGACTGCAAGGCTGCCCCACACAAAAAACTGGTTCACAGCTGTCCAGTAATGGGTGTCGAGACACAGCTGGGACATGTTGAAAGTACATATAAATTACACATTTATTCATGAACATATTCATTTGCACTGCGTATACTAAGACAGGATTGACGATATGAGACTATAGTATTTATGATTGGTGTGCAACATTGGCTAAATGGAGTTAGATGAAAAAAGGATGAAAGGAAAAGCGTATTCCTTACCTGGATGCTGACCACGACAAGCAAACACGTCTGTGCCAGTAAAGCAAAGGACTGATAATCCGCAATGTCTTTGCCGTCGTCTCGGACTGTGTCATGCATCGCCGCCCATGGAATGAAGAAGAGGATGAGGGAGCTGTAGCAACTGTGCATCATGCAACGGACAAATAATTTCTTGTTGAAATAAATGTTCAGAGGCCCCGGGGAGTAGAGCTGCGGATACTGGAAACTCCAGCGATCATTCACATCCTTTGAAAAAAAACGAAAGGAGGAGAAGAGAAGCAACAAACTCTTACATCAGATCTTACTGTATTATGCAGACGTACCTAATGTAGTGTCCTGTGATTGATGCGTACCTGGTCAAAAAGACTCATGCCGAGTACAGGGAGGGCTGTGTACACTAGGTTGTACATGGTGATGAACCACTCGTCATACACAGTCTATGAATTATAACAGCAAAAGGTCAACATCGATAATATTAGTATATAAAACAAAATCTGGTACCGGTAATCGCATTGTGGCATCGGGGTTAAAGTCATCAGATTAGCCGAGAAGCCTATTATGTTGGGGCCCCCTGAGTATGCCCCCTGGATCCCATTGCAAATTGGACCACGCATACCTGTCAACTCATACGGTTTAGCCATAGTTCATACGGATTTTGTGGTGAGTCTTACGTATATGGCCGTATCGCACAAATCATACGGATTCTGAAAATTTCCGGGGTTTTTTTCCCCCTAACAGGTAGTTCCGTTTGCTTTTGCCCAGAATGGTGCAGTAGAAGTAGAATGATGATTAGACCTTAACCAGACATTGTATTATGGAGATCTACAATAAATATAATTGAAAATTTCGTGGGTTTTTTCTGCTGTTATTTTGACATATAAAATGCTTTGGTATGTTATTAGGATTTTTTGCTCTTTATAAGGATTTTTTTGGTAGTTTATACAGGTTGGCGCTCCGAAAAGTTGACAGGTATGACCACGGTAAAGACTTATAAGGGCGATTCAAAAGATTTCTGTGAATAATGAAGGATCAATGAAGCTTCATGAAGCATTTGCGATTATTATTTGACCCCTCTAGATCGCACTCTTGGTTTCCATTGCACTAGATCTTATCTTTAAACCAAGGGCACCATCTAGAGCAGGGGTCCCCAACCTTTTTTGCCCCACGGACCAGTTTATGTCAGACAATATTTTCAGGGACCGGCATTTAAAATGTGGCGGATTAATACAATAAAATAATATGGTATGAGCTGCATGAAAACTGTGGTGTTTTCGAAGTATAAGAAACACAAGGAGCGTCTAATCTGGCCGCAACACTGATCGCTATGGTAATGTTTAATGCCTTCAAAATACGATACAGCGCAAATTCAAAGTGCATGAAAATGACGACTCACCACAGCCCCGAGCTTGATTTTCTGCAACTAGACGGTCCCATCTCGGGGTAATAGGAGACAATGACACCTCAAGTGTGTGGTTTATGTCCAGTCTACTTCGTAATTTTGTTTTAGTCGCCGTTACTTCAGAAAACCCCCGCCTCACACAGGTAGGATGTCGGAAATAGCAACAGTGCTATTGTGGTGATCTCAGAGTATTCAGCCATAACTTTAATCCAGTTGTCTCGAACGTACTTTTAAGGCCGCCGTCATTTGCGATCTCCAGCAGTTTTTTTAAAACCCTCTCAGGCTCAAAATAGGTTCTTGTTACAGGTAGAGTAAAGGTACTTGGTTGTTGCAAATCTGCATCACCTGCCCTGATGAACTCTTTTTGCGACCTTCAACGTTTTGTTTCTAGCGTAATCGGTCACGTGACGGAGAAAGTGTGGCTTGACGTGAGTCAAGCGTGACACAGACGGATGTAACGGAGAATCCGGTAACCTTTCAAAATAAAACATCTTCGTATTCCGAAATAAATAAAACGGAAATAAGGCAAGTTCTTTCTGTGCGGCCCGGTACCAAATGCCCTGCGGACCGGTACCGGTCCGCGGACCGGCGGTTGGGGACCCCTGCTATAGTTCATTGCAAAAATAGCAATACTCAGACAACATCTGGCTAACCTTCTCCTCCAGAACCGCCTTTTCACCCTTGACTTGGTTCAGACCCTTGATGAGGGTTTTCCCTTGTTGGCATTCAGTCGTGAGACTGTTG
>CAAKHF010021752.1:0-18481 GCA_901007745.1 Hippocampus kuda
GAATTTTTTTATTAATGCTCAAATTAAAAAAAAAAAAAAAAATGTCATCCAGTTTGTCATTTGCTCCTCTAGCCAGTTATGATAACTGCCACTTTGCGCGACAGAAACATACAGAACTATTCATTCATTCATTCATCTTCCGAACCGCTTTATCCTCACTAGGGTCGCGGGGGGTGCTGGAGCCGATCCCAGCTGTCTTCGGGCAGTAGGCGGGGGACACCCTGAATTGGTTGCCAGCCAATCGCAGGGCACACAGAGACAAACAACCATGCACGCTCACACTCACACCTAGGGACAATTTAGAGTGTTCAATCCGCCTGCCATGCATGTTTTTGGAATGTGGGAGGAAACCGGAGCACCCGGAGAAAACCCACGCAGACCCGGGGAGAACATGCAAACTCCACACAGGGAGGCCGGAGCTGGAATCGAACCCGGTACCTCTGCACTGTGAAGTCGACGTGCTAACCACTCGACTACCGGGCCGCCCCCATACAGAACTAGTTTTAAAAAATGAAATGCTCAATGTGCGAGTCGTAACTAATGCTGTATTTTCTCTTGCCGATTATTCATAACTATTGTCACGTTGTGCAATATAAATGAGATGTGTCTTTATGTATTTGATTTTTTTTCGCCTTCAAAGTTTGTTTGATCTACACTTCAACCACTAATGGCATTGTCTAAGAATGGGAATCTGGAGTGCCAGGAGAAGCATTTTTAAACGGTACACACGAGCTACGATCATGATGTTTCTGTACTTAACACGCTATTTAAATGCGTCACTGCCTCCCGTGTGTCAGGTCTCCTACAAAGGCAGGCAGCGATTTCCATTTCTTTAAACTCTTATAGCTCATTTATTTTTTCTGTTTCGTCCACGTTGCTCATCATGCGCGTGTGCGTGTGTGTATATGCATGCAAGTGCGTTAACGGCTAGGTCGCGAAAGGTTGGCTGCTTGAAAACTAGATCATTGATCAAAAAAGGTTGTTCACCCCTCCTATAGACCGTTTATAATGATTGAGCCTGATGTATTTTGCCCAGCAACAAGTGATGAAAACATGTCACTCGACCCAGAAATGTCTTCTGAGCCACTGTAGCGTGAATATGTGCAGAAAGGCCCAAACTGAGATTTGAAAACAAGATTCCTTCAACTGTGAGGCTGGCCATACTCCACAGTGTTGTCCACTAGAGCAATCAATAGCAAAAAGCAGTTCTCCCACAGTCCCTTCCTCAGGTTCCCTCCAAGAATCAACTATATTAGCCTTTTCTGTCCATTCACTCAAGACTCTTTTTTCTTTTTTTTTGTGTGTGTGTTTGGTATTGAACGATTGCTTTAATTATTGACTGCTACCCCAGAGGAGAGTGGTTAAAGACCACTTGCATTTCTTTATTTATTTCCAGCTAAAACCGGCCCCCGCTTATATCCACTACCCCCTGCTAGCGCAGAATGGATCTATGGGCTGCGGCATCCTGGTGAGATGAAAGTCTAATTATCTCACAAGAAAACAAGTTGAAAGGCTTTTTAATTAGGGGGAGGCGCATGGAGAATTTGTACATTGTGATGGATGGCGTGCACGTCTCCTTAGCGACTGCTGGCGGAATGATAATCTGACTGCGGGGTGGGGCAGCAGGGTGACCATGGAGCCGGAACGGAGCGAGAGACAGACTGGCAGTGGTTCTCAAGTTGAGGTCCACGAGCCATAGCTTGGGGGTCCACAATCGAATCAGCAAAACAGTACATTATTTAGCCTCGTTTTGACATTGAACAGCAATTTAAAATACCTTGATTGTCATTTGTTTACAGTAAAATGTTATGACTTTTCCTTAAGTGACCCAAAATACACAAAAACGAAAAGGTTAAGACATGTAATTTTTTTCTACAAGTGCGACATAATTTGAGTACACTACAGCTGTTTGGGTCAAGTTTGACCAATTTGACCAATATCCAGGAAGTGCACTGCACAAGTGAGTGTTAAGATTGCACAAAGTATTTTATGGGGCAATTCCTGCAGAAACATCAACTTGTTGGCCTTGGAAGGGTCAGGAGGGAATCTTGAAAGAGTTAAACAGCATAAAAATGCTCATGCACTAAATACGGCTGTGATGATACAGTAAAGTCAAGATTTGATACGGATGGATGGACAGCTCACAAATAAATCATATAATAATAGAATAATGGAATACACATAATAAATCATGACGTTATGTTAATCAATGTGTATTTTGTTGTATTGCCACCATTTTTTCTGTATATCATTTCAGCACAACTTTGAAAAGCTTCAATGTGTTAGGAGTCACAATCTTCCACACGCAGTTGGAATGGGTAACGCTTTATCCCTCTCCTAAGCATCCGGCGAATCAAGGCTTTTTTTTTTTTATGCTGAGTTCTTGTGCAGCTCTCTGGATAGACTCTCCCTTGGCTTTGCGTGAATGCCTGCTCTCTGTTTTTGGGGTTTTCATCTCTTGCGTTTGTTGCAGCACTTCCTCTGCATACTTTGTCAAGAACAGATCCTGTTTCGAGAAACTTCCTAGGGATGGCGTTAATTGTTAATTGCCCCAACCTGGCACGGGACTGATGTGAGTGACAGAAAATTTCTTGCCTGGTGGCAATTTTGCAAAGCTGCTCCAATATCAAGGGAATCAAGGGAATCCTATGCTTATAAAAAAATATATAAATGCAAAGCCAAAGCTGTCACATACTGATGGCTTCACAAATGATATCTGAAATTAAATAGTGTAAGTGACCACTTTGCCAGGTTAACAAAACTAACTGCTTTTATAGACTAGCTTCTGTCATGAGTCTGTTCTTGTTTATCTCCAGCAGGGGGCAGAGGAGGGCCTTCCCTCCAGCATGCATACGTGCTGCCAATGTGAATCAGACGAGTATTGAAGGACTTCCTAGTTGTAAGTAATCGGTTGGATCGCTCACTTTACTCATGACGCTGTCCCCAAGTGTTGACTACTCCTGGACATCTCATGTTTGCTTTCCGTATTTCTCTCGCCACGTTGTTTTGCATTTGCTTTTGTAAGTAGTCTTTTGTCGCAATCATAGTAACGGTTAGTATTATACGCGTTTCAGGTCTTCCTGGTCTTTTCACGACAAGTAATTTCCGTTTCTACTTCATCCTTTTGCAAGCATTTTAGGTTTGTCATATTTTCCCGGTTATTGTAACCAGCACCATTTGTTGTACTCTGTCCGTCTTGCGCATTTTTGCCAAACTCTTTTTGTTCAAATTCCACCAGAGTTCATGCTTTTAGAATCCGATTCTGTCCGGATTATTCTGTATCCCTGATAGCTTCTCTCTGTTTGCAGAAATCTTATCAGCGACAGCGGTGCAAGATACCTATCGACGAGTTATCCATCCATCCATTTTCCGTACCGCTTATCCTACATATTTGCTTTCCTTTAATTTAAGTTCCTTTTTATTAACAGGTCATGAAAATTTAGGTTGAAATGTTCAACAAATAAATAAAGGCGTTAGAAATCTGAAAGACTCCATCGACCCACATTTTTACAGCTTCTGGCCTTTAAAAAAAGCATGAGACCTTCGAAAAAACAGGGAATGCCATTAAAGAAGCAAACACCATGAGGGACGCGTGGAAAAAAATTAATCTGAATTTCAACGCAAGAGGAAAAAAAAAACCCAACAAAAAAACGGGGCAACACAGCCCCCAAGCTCCAGGTCCTGATTGGTGGGCCTCCCCCTCTCCTTGGCTCTAGCCTCCCCTCTCATCTCAGCAGGAGGGCATCCCAGTCGCCAAGGCCCCCTTAACGTTCCCCGCTGCTGCCTGGCTTACATGTAGCATACGTAATTGCGTCCTCGGCAGAACGGATGTGAAGAGTGTAAGTGTCGGGATAGCTTTTTATGTCGTTGTAGTGCTTTTTTTTTCTTTTTTTTTCATAAAATCAGTTCCATAATGAGCTGCACCCTTGCATTTGGAGTGAATCACAATCACAGTGGCTCATATTGCTACTGGAGAGAATTGTGTCATCATTGGAGTGAATCGTATTGTACTTGGGAGTGACTATTATCGTGATAGTAGCGAATTATATAGTCACGGGAGTGACTCAAATGATAATTAGAGTGAATCGTATCATAATTGGACTGACTTGGGGTGAATTGTATTGTGCCGTAGTTTGAGTGAAATGCATTGCAATTGAAGGGAATTGTGCTGGAATTGGAGTCATGAGTGTTCTAATTACGGGGAGTTGTAAAATAAATGGTGTACATTGTCTCACTACTGGGGTGGATCGTATTGATCGGAGTGATATCATAACAGGATTGAGTCAAATCGTGTTTTGAGTAAATTGTAATAATTGGAGCGAAATGTATTGTAATTTGAGTGAATTATATCACAATTGGAATGAATCAATTGCTAATTAGATTGAATTTTAGCGGATTTGGGGTGATTGGTAGATGGAGTGAATCATACAATAACTGAAGTAAATTCTTTCGTGAATAGAATTGTTTTCAGAGTGAATTTTATTGTACCGTAGTCTCAGTGAATCAAATTGTGATTGAAGTTAACTGTATGGTAATTGGAAGAAATGGTCTTATAATTGGAGCAACCAGGGTTGTCATTGGATTGAATGTAATAATAATTACAGTAAATTGTATCACAATTGGAGTGAATTGTAAGAAATGGACTGAATTGTATTGGAATTGGGTTGAATCAAATCATAATTTGAGTGAATTGCGTCTTAATTGGAATGAATTGTATAATTATTGGCCTGAGTTGCATCATCATTTTAGTGAACTGCATTGGAAATGGAGTGTATCAAATTGTAATTGGGGTGACTCAAATCATAATCGCAGTGAATCGCTGTGGTCCGCTAAAATGCTTCTCGCCGATGCCATGTAAAAACCTCCTCGTTGGAACAGATGTGAGGAACTGAACCATCGAAATGTATTTATGTATTTATGTACATTTTTTTAAAGTCAATAATGAGCTACACTGTCACTTTCCGGTTTGGAGTTGATGCGCAGGAACAAGTTTCCCTGCTTATTGCCGCAATCGTCCTCTTTGTCATCATTTTCAGCTCTTCACCTGCGCAGCAGCGGGGTGGCCTCCTGCTTGATTGGTAATTGCCCAAATGGATCCAGAACCCGCATTTATCTTTCTTAGACTTCAGTTTCCCAACTTTTGAACTGCCTCTGTTGGATGATTGCGTAGCTTCATCCCGAGCCTGTATTTTATCCGAGTTTGCTTTGATTTTGATTGATTTGACTCGAGACTACTGTTGAGATTTTCAAAGGAGACTGAATTTAGCAAGTTGCTCACAGGCACAGTGATTTCTCAAAATGTTTGAATCGTTTGTATCAACTTGCTTGGAGCATTGCATGGGCTAAAAAGCCATACAATGAAGAGCAATTCATCCAAACATGCAAAAAAGAGCTTGGGAGTGAAGGGACGGGATAAGGCCCGCTTATGTGGGCCCATGCATGTGTATCATGTGGCTCTTTGCAGTCTCGCAGTAAAAATGGGGTCTCTTAGCCTCTGTCTTATTGGTCACACCTGATTTAGAGCCGGCTTTTCATTTGCTTGTGTGCTCATTTTTGAGGGATTGAAATGAATATGAAGACAACCACTTCACCTTATCCAGCGCACCACCTTGTACTTTTATTCATAGTTGCCATTTTATCTGAATTTCCTCGAAAAAGAAATGTTTTTTTGAATGCTTTGAGAAATTTCAGCTGACCATGCAGACGACTGCATATCATTTATCGAGAGGTTGCATGTACCTCGCTTAGTTTTGATTCTTGTCAATCTCGGAGGTATTCAACTGTAAAGTGTTATCCACAGCCGGCATTTTATCTGGGTTTCCTTGGATTTTTTATTTATTTTTTTGTGGACACCCACATCAGTTTGTCCATCAGCTTTGCATTTTTCTGGTTTGTTTTGATTTCTTGAAAATTTTTTTTGTTGGATTCAACTGCATAGCTTTGTCTGCTGCCTGCATTTATCTGGATTTGCTTGGGTTTTTTGACCATTTTCTACTGTCTATTATGCGGAAGAACACTTTGCTCCATGCAAGTTAACCTGAATTTACCTCGCTTCATTTTGATCTTTGTCAACTTTTCTACTGACTATGAATGGCCACAGCTCTTGCCGGTGCCTTCATTTTGTCTAGCTTGGTTTTGATTTTGGAGGTATTGAAATGACAGTGCCCACAGCCACATAGCTTTATCCAGAGCATGAATTTATGTGGTTTTGTGAAGGGTTTTCCAAGGTCACATACCATCATATGCTTTGCCACCCACTTGAACTTTATCATTGTAAATTTCCCCAGTGTGGGACAAATAAAGGATTATCTTATCTTATCTTATCAGTGTTATTTCATCACGCCATTGGATTGGAGGAGTGACATGAGGAGGAGAAACCCAACATCACGTAGTATATCGCACATACGCACACACGCACACACGCACACACACACACACACACAAAATCTCACGCACATACCCACGTACGCGCATACGCAGTGAAACCACCAGAGGAGCTGACATAAAAAGCTGAAAAGTTTGCAAAAGAAAAGTTTCACGTCATGAAAAAAAAAAAATAGATGTCTTGTGACATGTTTTACAGGTTGCATCATCTGTTAGAGGGAAAGACACAGGCAGTTTGCCTGAGTTTGGGGTCAGGGACCCCTGGGGAAATGGGGGGTTGGTACTTGAGGGTCTGAGCATGATTAATGGAAGGTGACAGTTTATGTAATCTAATCTCCTGGTATTTGATTACACCCATTTCTTTTTATTGCACACTAATGGACTGTGTGCAGCAAGGCGAGACTTCCGGTGATTGGTCATTTAAGGAAAGAAAATGAAGCAGAGCAGAATGACCCGACCACTTTATGAGGTACACCTGAACACGGAATGATTTCCAATGCAAGAATTCCGCCTTGATGGAGCCAATATAAGTGCTCTGGTCTTGAATGAGTGGCGGCTATGCTGTGACATCTTTGATTCAATGAGCCAATCGGATGCGGAGCCAAGCCTTGGCCACGTCGCTCGGAGTGTGATCGACTCTGACTGATTGTCGTCCCTGCGTCCGCCCGTCAAGGTGACAGCTAGTCGTTTTTTCATTCGCCAAATGTGGTGTTCCTGGAGAAACGCGGGTCGATTAGCATTACAAGCATATTCGAATGGTGCTACGTGGGGAACCACAATTTGAAAACATTATGCAACACTCAACACGGAATAAGAATCAGCTAGTTCTGTTTCGTTTTAAAAAAGTCATGACTGTTGCTGATGGCAACGTGAAAACAGTAACCACCCGTAGTGGTGCTTACTGTAGGGGGCGGGGCTGTCCATTTCCTTATGGCCCTCCTTGGACACAGGTTCTTTTATTTCTCTATAAGGTGGAAGAAGACCCAACACCACGTCATCTTTTCTGCAGTTTATCACAACACAATACGAATCGATTCGGGCTCGTGAGAGTCTCAGATTTTGTCTGGAAGCGTAGAAAAAAATGCAGTCATAAGAATACATAGAGACAATATGATAATGAAGGTGGGGAGTTATGTCTCCATGCAAATCCCGGAAACAAAGAAATTAACATGTCATCTGACCCGGTGTAGCTGGAAAAAGTTGGGAGTGGTGAGGTGAGACCAGACCACCACGACCCACCATTGTCTTCAGTCTGAGCTTTGAGGTGATGGCAGGAACACAGATGCTTGAGATAACAGTTGCTCTTTTGATGTCAAACATGTCCTCTGGAGGGGGCCCTAAAATTGGTGGGGTCAAGGGGCACTAAAGGTGATTGTAATCACAGTGAGCAGTAAATACCTTCAACAGCATACTACATTCTTTGTTTAAAGTGTTTGAACAGAACCAACAACAGAGTGGGGCGAAATAAAATCACAGTAAGGAATGAATTCCTTAACAATTACCTTTTGATTTGTAGATAAAGTGTAAAAAGTATCACATTGTAATCCGAGTGAATCGCACGCCGTTGTAATGGGAGCTGATCCTTATGAGTCACATCAGAACTGGAGTCAAATGTAGTCAGAGTGAATTCTATTCCAATGAAGTGAATCACTTTGGACTTTCAATGAAGCATATTGTCATGACTGTAATTACTAATTGCAGTGAAAAGCGTAGCATCATGATTGTAGGGAATTGTCATTGCTGTGATTTGTAATTCTATAATTGCAAGGTAAGTTGAGTGAGTCGAATCGCATCGTAGTCGGAGTGAATCTCACTCGGAGTGGAGTCACTCAGATGGAATCATCAGTCAAGTGAATCGTACTGCATCGTAATTGAGCCGGTGGGATAAGTATTGTATCCTGATCGGAGCGAGTCGTATTGTAGCACATTGTAATTGCAGTGAATCTTAAAGCATAGTGACAGGAGTGACATGCATCGCATCGTAATGACATGTACCGTAGCATAAATGGAGTCATTGTATCGTAATCTGAGAGAATCGAATTGGATCATAATAAAACAGACAAACATTGTATCTCATCTTAACTGGAGTGCATCGCATTCTGTCGTAACCGAAGTGAATTATACTGAATGGGAAGTGATGTGAATTGTATCGCATTATCACAACATAATTGTGTGTATCACAACTGTCCAATTGTGTATCACAATCGGCGCGATCCGTGTCACATCCTTATCGAAGTAAAAGTATCAAATTATAATTGGAATGACTCGCATGAAGTGAACTGTAAAGAAGCGGCCAAAGAAAAGTGAGCTTTGTTTCATTTTCTCCTTTTATTCCATTATCGACCATTTGCCTCACTTTTGAACCTTACTGCCCTTGAAACCTGATGATCAGTTCCAAGACCCACACAAAATTCAAGTGCAGAAAGTAAACAACTGCATTTTTCAGGGGCCAACGGCTTGTCACTGTGGTGGTTGCTCTCAAAGCACTTGTGGCCTTTCCAAATTCCGAACATCACTGACACTTTTTTCGGTCCTTGGAAAACACGCAAAGCAGTTACCTTGGAGACCAACAATTAGCCCGGTGGGGCAAATTAGTGCCAATTGTGGCTTCGGGAACAGGAGCGGCCTCCCACTGTACCCCTATTTCTGAAAGCGTGTTGAGTGGCCTTGATAGTCCTCGTTAGTTGGTCTCATGCAGTTCCAAAGCAGCCCTGCCAACGGTGACTTGGCGACACGGCTAATGAGGCCCGAAGCTGCTCGCGAGATGTCCATTTTTAGGATTAAGAAGCAGTACTCCATGTTACCTGCACGTTTTCAGTACTTGAGGAGTTCAAACGCTTAAGTTGGAGACCACTAATTAGCGCTGTGGGTTACATCGGTGTGGTTTGTACCTTGTGGGGAAGAAATGGACTTGGGCTGTGCCTCTATAACCGCATCTTGGAGCGTAAACACGAGAGAAAATGATCGGATTCGCTTGGATGTGGCATACATGTCTCCCGGCTGTTCTCATCCATAAGAGCGATTTTCAGTGAACACTCAAGATAGTGTTACACCGCTTAGTTGCGGTTCACCATTCATTCGTTTAGCTCATCACATTGTTGTTTGTCATCAATCCCCAGCTTGTTGATGAAAAAAAAAACTAACTAACCCACTCATGTATTTTTGTGCTCTCTCTGTCATGCTCTAAAATGCCACAAGATGGTTTTCGAGCGACTGCACTGCATGGGGATGCGTGTGGTGTTGACACGCTCGGTCAGAGCCTCCCATATGCTGGAGAGCGATAATTCATTTGTTTGTGGGTTTTCGGCATTGTCAATTTGAAATGTCAATGTTTTGAAATAAAGGGATGGAAATCAAAATGTTTTTTTTTTTTTCTAAATCTGATTCATTGATTAAACTTCAACTGATTTACAGATTCAATGGCTTATGGGTTAAGGTGTGGCCAGTAAATTTGTGTTTCCTGTCACAAGCTACATCAAAATTGTTCATCTGCATAACTGTCCAATTCTACAATAAACACTTAAACATCGCTTGAGTGGTACATGTACAGTGTCATGTTGTATCATTACCAGAGTAAGATAAGACACCACTCTTTAAACCACCATTGGGAAATTTGCATTGTTTCAACAGCAATAGGGCATACAATACAGTACATTAAAAAAAATAGCATGCAAGGAGCACTGTTGATACCAAAGTCTGTGTGTGATCAGAACATACATTCACATGTACACAACGCAGAAGGCAGAGAGTTCATGCAGTGCTTCTGATAAATATTGGAGTTGAATTTTCATCAGAGAAGAGATTTTTATGGAGTGAAATGCTACACATCATATTTGAAATGAAGGGCATCTTTTCATCACTGGAGTGAATCATATTTTATTATAATGGGAGTGAATCATTTAAATTGTACTTTGAGTGTCTGTATTCTAATAGGGATGGAAAGCAAAAGTCTATTTTTGGCGAAAATACAGTGAATTGCATTCTGTTTTGTTGTGAATCATATAGTATCATCCGTGGAGTAAATTGCATCACAATGTCATTAAACGGGGATCATATTGAATCATGTCGAGTGGCATTGTCATTCAAATGAAAAGTATTGCATTTTACTTGGAGTAATTGTTTCATACCATCATTTGAATGAACGGTATGGCATCGTTATCTGAGTGAATGGCATTTTTATTAGAGTGAATCGTGTCACATCACCATCGCAGTGCATTGCTTTGGAAATTGACTTCTTTATGTCGTATTTGGACTACACCGTATAGCATTGTAATTAATGAATGATATTGCATTGCATCATATTCGTAGTGACTTGTAACTCATCACAGTTGGAGTAAATCGAATTGTAATTGGGGTAAATTGTATTGCATTGGGAGTCTTATTGTACGACTGTCAGGAAATGGATTTTTGCTTCAACTCCACAGTGGCTTCAATCAATTTGAAAAAATTCAGCATCTTCTCTGAATGCTCATGAAGGAGGACTCACTCTGTCACCAGTTTTTATGATGAATGGCTCTGGCTTGTGGTGTCACTCTTCCATCGCCCCACCGAGGATGAATTGCACTCTTTTTCTTCCGTCTTTGTTTCCGTCATGCCGCAGCTCTTGCGACGTTTACATTTCCGAGCCTCTTAATCATGAATTCCGACTTAAAACCTTCTGAGCAAAAGTGTGTCCCTGGAGCTGGAGGAGGTTATTTGATCTCTCAGCTGAATGGTGTGGACGCGCGCTAATTAAACTCAAATAGACATTACCGGAACCTTGTGGGTCTCAGGCGTCTGCCAGGAATGAGTTTATTTGGTGAAACCACGTAGCAAAGATTGGCTAGAAATGTTTGGAAAACTGCATTTGATGACCAACACTTTCAAAACGTCTTCCTTCCCGCCTTATGGATTTTTTGTTTGACTGTTTGTGTATTCTTTTCGTGACTTCAAATATAATAAACCAGAGTTTCTATGATTTGGAAATGTCTTGTCGTATTGTATTTGTTGAACCTGTAGGGCATCTTGTCTACTTATGGTGAAATTAGGTTCAAGGTTTCTTTTTTTTTCCACAAAATGGTCTTTCTTTTTTGGGTGAAGAGAAAAACGAATGAGAAAAACCTGGCTGACAGTTTCTGCCGTGGCTTCAGCCTTCATCAGAGCTGTCAGTCCTTCCTGGTTACTTGTCTTATTGGTGAACCTATCTTCCATGTTTCCACATTGATGTTTGTTGCGGCGGACACTCTTCCTGCAACAGAGTATCAATCCAGGCATTAGCCCCATTGTTTTCATTCTTTAAAGAGTCAAAATTAAAATTTTATGTCATGACTGCGAAGCGGCGCTGCGGTCGATTGGAGATGGGGGGGGGGGTCTACACATGCGACCAGTTGTTTTTAATTCCTGAGCTAATGTAGCATATCCTCCCATCGCAGTTTAGAACGTACTCAGTGGCGTTTGTAGACTCCACACTCGATGGTATTCATTTTGCAAATGACGCTTGCGTGAGAGGCCGTTTACTGGACTGAAATGCCTCTGAGAAACTCTCAGACGAGTGCAGCTCACGGTGGACAGGCTGAAAAGCCTCGTCACAGTCAATTTATTTGCTATTCAAACAGAGAGCAAAGCATGATCTTTAATTAAATCGTTGTGCGTGTTCAACCTTCTCCGGCGAACCCAGCTTAGCAGTGCTTGCTCCGAAGCGCATCTACATGACTAAACGGTGATTGACTGTGAGTGTAACGTGATATGATTATTGTGGTAAGACAAATGACTAAAGACCAAGCAAGCGTGACAGTCGCTGCTGGATAATTTTCTAAAAAAGTCCTCACGTCCGCTGGAGCAGCTATTAATGGCAGAGAGGGAAATAGAATATTAACATGTTCATTACTTAGTTTGAAGTTGGTATAGTGTTCCAACGTCAAGTTTGGCAAGCTCAAGTGTTGAGATTAGAGCTAAGATCGGTCCTAAAAAATCTAGCCCGACCCGACCCGGACCGAGCCCGATCACTTAACTTGATTTGCAGGCCCGAGCCCGAAGCAAACTTCATATTTTATATGTGAGGACTTGGGAGGAGGAGGGGCGATTTCTGATAACAAAGCCTGTCTTTTGTAACGAAATCTAAGTTAAACAAGACTGTATAAACATTTACATCTTTTATATTTCTGTTTCTGAAGAGGTTACGTTAACCGACAATTTTCCATCATTGACGGATATTTTTTAAGAGTGGACGGGGAAAATTTAAGGCCGTCCGTCATTAAATTGGGCCATTCACCACAGGAGCCGTACGTCCTTAAGAATCGAGCGCTGCACAAGAAGAACAATGACCGTTGAATCATGGAGACATGAAGGAGTTCTTTGAAATGCCATTGCGAGAGTTTAGTACAGTACGTGTTGTGATGAGGCCACTTCAGTTTTTTTGCGAACCACGGTCTCTCATGGCCAAAACTATTCATGGCCTCGGAAAAAAAAAAAAAGTCAGCGAGAGAGAAGCCCGACCCGACCCGAAAGTCGCGAACCCGAAGGAATGATTGACATTTTAGGCCCGGCTCGGGCTTGGGCTCGGGCGGCCCGATCTTACCTCTAGTTGAGATGTCTTTATCAAAAGGATATTTTGACTCGTAATTTTAAAAAAAAATTATAAAAAAAATTGATTACAATAACTAACTTATGTTACAGTACTAAAATAATCCTTCTACTCTTTAGTTATTTTTTTAAATTTTCAGTTTTAATATTGATTGATTGATCGATTGATTGATTTGTATTGTTTATCCATTCGTGCATCCATTTTCAACAGCACTTATCCTGAAGAGGGTCGCGGGAGTTGCTGGAGTCTGTCCCAGCTGGCTTTGGGCAAAAGGCGGACCAACCCCTGAATTGGTTGCCAGTCAGTCACAAGGCACATATATGCTTGTGGAGGCTCTCAGTCGTACAGGAAAGTTCCATCGTAGAGAGGGTTCCGTCAGTCGTCATCTGTACCTGTGGGTAAAAACAAAAAACAAAAAGGATGTTTCGCTTCTCTCACAGAAGCTTCGTCAGCGGTAGACAACTCTGAAGTCTCCGTGAAGACTCCGGGAAATTGTTGTGCGCTAAAAGCTGAGCGTGGCCTATTTGAGGACTGGTTGGGGATGGTTAGTCACGCCCCTAGGTGAAGAGGCCCATTGATATCTAAATTCCCTATCGTTGGGTCTTGATTAGGCCTATTGTTTGGGCTAGGGCTGAATAGCTACTTTCAGTTAGGCTGATCAGCATGTCTATGTCCCTTGGTGGTCAACAAGTTATTGTAAAGAGGAGACCTCCTTCACGGTTCAGAGAGGATGAAATTTTTTAAACAAAAATCGCTTCCTTTACTCCCCTTTCAAACAATCTCTTTTCTGTTCCTAGGATTTTTACTTGTTCATCTTCAAAGATGAACAAGTAAAAATGGGCCTCTTCACCTAGGGCCGTGACTAACCATCCCCAACTCAGTCCTCAAATAGGCCACGCTCAGCTTTTTAGCGCAGAGCAATTTCCCGGAGTCTTCACAGAGACTTCAGAATTGTCTACCGTTGACGAAGCTTCTGTGAGAGAAGCGAAACGTCCTTTTTGTTTTTTGTTTTTACCCACAGGTACAGATGACGACTGACGGAACCCTTTCTACGAAGGCACATATAGAGACAAACAACCATACACACTCACACCGCCACTGGGTGGGAACCGATCCCACAGCGGCCTCACACAAGTCAGGCGAGTGTACCACTACACCATCAGCGACTTGATCAGTTTAATGCTTTAAAATTATACTTAATTTAATGCTTTAAAATGACACATCACAGTGAATCAAAGCAAAATGTTCCGGATGAGTAAAGGTTACAAAGGAACATAAAATCAATACAAGTGTTTGTTTTTGTTTTCGTTAGCACGGTGTTTTTCCAAATTTTACTCATGTAACTTCATTGTCTTCATTAAATGCTTGATACCTGAAAAGAGTGATATATAGATATCTATCTATCTATCTATCTATCTATCTATCTATCTATCTATCTATCTATCTATCTATCTATCTATCTATCTATCTATCTATAGATAGATAGATATAGATATAGATATATATATAAAGTTGAGCAAATGTGTTATTTTTAGAAGTGTGTATCAAACAGATTGGTCTTTGCACTAATCATCTAGCTCCCAGATTCAAAAAGGTTGATGAGCCCTGGTGTGCACAGTAGTTTTGGGTTTCGTGTTTTTAGTGTAAAATACACTAAACATTTACAGCAGAAAATGTTCAGGCCACAATATCGCCATCAATTTAAGTTGTACAAGCTGCAAAGTTAAATCAAAGATGAATGTAACTTTCATCATAAATTTCCTGATTTTTAGTTGGTATATTCCGTGAAGAATTCAGGCCATGGGATAATAATGATTATGTAAGTGCACCTTATTGCTGGTGAGATATGCTATGATTTACATACGATATGATTCGTCGACTAATTGCATCTGCTCTCGATGACTTGTCGACTCGCAAAATAATAGTTTGTGTCAGTCCCAGGCTGAGTTTTGTTATTGCATAATATGGTTAGTGCTGAACATTAAGCTATGTTTTTCATGTGACATGCATAAAACGCGCCTGGGAATGCAGAAAAGAAAACCTGAATCGTGTTTGTGTATACGTATATATGTTTATGTGCGTACCTGTGCATTTGTGTGCACGTGGGTTGGTTACAATTTCCGCAAATAATCTCCTGCCACCGCAGGTAAAATTGGCTAGAACCGTCGCTCTGATTACGATGCAATACTTGTCATGACAACCCTAATGTATGCCAATTGTTTATATTATTGTATCATAAGTTTAAAAGTCAATGGCCAAATATTGTGCTAATAAAATATTAGAAATGATTCTGGAGTTTCCAATATTTTAAAGGATTGTGTAGAATTTACAGGAACACTCAAGACAACACTGGGCGGGTAGTCTGGACCAGATGGCGGCGGATCACGATGTTCTATTTTCTGCGTTTTCCCTATGAAAACACCCCACACTGCTCACATAATGTACACATGTACAAGGTCACTTTTTTCCCTTTCAGATTGAATGTAACAATGCTGGTGGCGATAACGCTTCGCCGGGTATGAGGTCCCATGCACGATGTTCTTCTGGTTGCCAAGCAACAAATGCGATTAAAAATAGGCAGTTCGTGGCACTGTATCCTGAACAAAAGAGTTGACGAAAATATTGGCTTGTTGAAGTGTTTTTCATGGTGGCTAACGCCACAGCGCAAGTGCTCGCCAGTGCTAAGTGATGGTCATTAGTGCACAGGTAATTGGAAGCTTTCACGGTGCCATTACAAAACCGAGAAATGTGTTTTTTTTAAAGGTCCTGTATAATATGAAGAGCCAGCATTTATTCATGTGATTGTTATTGTCTATCAATCCAATTATACATTTATTTGAATTCATTCCATTTATTTTTAAAATGAAACAAGTTCAATTTGATCTGGATATTTGAATTACTTGAACTGGCGGTGCTCGTGTGGTTAGCATATCGACCTCATAGTGCGCAGATACCGGGTTTGATTCCAGCTCCGGCCTTTCTGTGTGGAGTGTGCATGTTCTCCCCGTGCCTGCGTGGGTTTTCTCTTGAGTACTCCCCCCACATTCCAAAAACATGCGTGGTAGGCTGATTGAACACTCCAAATTGTCCCCATGTGTGACCGTGAGTGTGAATGGTTGTTGGTCTATGTGTGCCCTGCGATTGGCTGGCAACCGGTTCCAGCACGCCCTTGTGAGGATAAAGCGGTTCAGAAAATGGATGGATAGATTACTTGAACTTAATTTGCATCTTTTTATTTTGATGTTTTTAAAATAACAATTACAAATTATTTAACTTCATCAACCTCCACTTCTCTTTAAAAAGTTTTTCTATCTTTTTGAATGATCAAATTCTGTATGAAAGGAAACAATTTACTGGAACTACTAACTACTACGACTATACTAAGGCTGTGCTTATCCATCATAAATTGGGTTACAAAAAAAAAACAACAAAAAACATCGACCCAAGCTTTATTTAAAAAAAAAAAAATTAGCTCTTCGGGTTCTTTTGAACCACTTGCACAACACCTTTCTGCTTAGTTAACCCTTTTAGTTCTGCTCAAGTCCGGGGGTCTTATCCATCTATCCATCCAGCCATCATCCAAAAAAAGAGCGTCTGTCCATTTCACGGCCCACTTGCACTTATCCCGTGAAGATGTGTTGACATTGTGCTCTGTCATTGTGCCACCAGCGTTGGCTAGAGGGGCCTCCTGACGAATTAACCCCACGACTCTCTCAGCCGTGTCCGCCCGCCATGAATTTATCATGAGAAAAACGTCACTTGAGTGGCAGCAGCCGATGTGGCAGTGACTTCTGTTTTCACTGTACTTTTGTCTTCATTGGACGATCTCGTGTTGGAAAAGCAAACATACAGTCGTTGTTATTTATTTGTTAATTTTCCGAAAGACATTTCATTACTTACAAATACACACGTGTCCAAGTGCGCCAGGATCATATCGAGATCATTTGCTCATCAAAACGTTTTTGGGTTTATTTGTTTGAAAAAAAAATCCATATTATACTTGGCCTCAAAGCATTCTGTAAAAATGAGTTGTGGGCAAAGAAATAAATCATGACATTTTGTGGGGGATTTGGTTCAAGGAATTTGGTTCAAGGATCCCGGGCAGCAGGATGTTTTGTTCACACAACAGAGGAATACTCTTTTTCTTTATGAAGGATGAACATTCCAGAAAGAGTGTTTGGCCTTGAAGGTCTGTGCTCAAATGAATGCCAGTTTTATTTTTCTTTCATTTTTTTTTTTTTTTTTGTAAATTGAATTAGAATGATCATTTTCTGTCGATAACTTGACTATTGTGTCTATTCACACATTTTTTCGTGCCAATCTTCAAGTGCGGCACCAAGAATAGTCGGCACCATTGTGTGGAACTTTCAGCAGTGAATCTACAACTGAACTTGAATAATACATGCTATGTATTCAAATGTGAATGGCAACGTGTATATCAATAAAGAGATATTATTCATGCATAGGTGACTGTGAACAATGGCATGGTACGTTGCAAACAAACTATACTTGAATCAATAAAGAGTCCACATACTTTATAAGAAATTGAGCATGAAATAAATGTCAGTCAATACTGAGAAAATTGATACTATGAATGTCAACAAGACTAGTCATCCTCATTTTTACACAAGGTCGTATGCAGTAAAAGCAATTGAGAATGATTGAAACACCGGCTTTAGTACACTACTGTATGTGCGGTGTCGAGAGCAGCATTGGGTCGTAAAACAAACTACACACGTAGTGATAGCCTATAATCAATACAAAATAAACACCAGCAATACTTGGAGTTAAAATAAACACGACAAACAGCAGCATGACTAGTCAGCAAACAAACTGAATGTGAGGGGTTTGGTAAGAAGAAAATGCAAGTTTGAGAATAAAACAAACAACACAGCAATGAGAATATTCAACAGCTTCGTTACCACATGGTGTTAGGATCTGCATCGTGAATTATTATGTGCGATGCCATTGTGTATCTCCCAGTGTTGGGATTATTAATCCCCTAAATCCTACACTATGAAATGCAACACTTCAATGGAGCACACTGCTCCGATGACATTTACGACATGTATCCTCGCCACAATGGGCAAATAGCTTCAAGTGGTGCAGCAGAAAGCCTTTTTTAAAAAATTGTATTGGATGCACTTCTGTCAAAATCCCTTTTTAGTTCTTTTTTTTTTTTTAAGATGGCAATGAGATTCTCTCAGGGTTTAACGCTCCCAAAAAGGGCTTTTCTTTCGGAGGCTCATCCGGCTTATCTTTGCAGACACCAGTGGAACCCACTGCCTCCTACCACATCCACCGCCAGCCATCTCCACTCTCTGTAAATATTGATCCGACATAGATGCAGCAAGCAATCGATTATCCCCTTTGCAATCAGCGGCGTGGCTCCCAAAGTATAAACAAGTGAGATTTTCTTCTTCAATTAAGGACAATACAGCTCACTCAGTGTAGGATTTTGGATGGTGGGCGGGGGGGGGGGGGGTGAGGGCTATGGGGCTGAATCAACAAAAGCACCTGTGTTTTTTATTTTTT
>CAAKHF010021753.1:0-12905 GCA_901007745.1 Hippocampus kuda
CTATCTATCTATCTATCTATCTATCTATCTATCTATCTATCTATCTATCTATCTATCTATCTATCTATCTATCTATCTATCTATCTATCTATCTATCTATCTATCTATCTATCTATCTATCTATCTATCATATAAAAGGGCCTCTGATTAATCCCAAATCAAGTTCAGTTGTTCTAGTAAGCTTTTCAAACCATAACACATTTTCCCCATGTGATTGTGAGATTTTGCTACTGTAGTCTTTTTTTTCCACACAGACAGCTGGCATTTAAACAGGGGTGCATCGACTTTTTATATCCACTGTAGTTCTCCCACTATGCCTAAAGTGTCCTACCCATGGGAAGAAGTTGTTGGAAAAGTGTGGGTGTTGAAGCCTTTTACCGTTTTAAGTGAGGAAGTTGAAAGAGCAACGCTCACACCACCCACAGTTGAGTCAACCCTCATGGAAAGCAAATATTTTGCCGTCACCAAGTGATCGTATTTTTTTTCCAAGATACAGTACAATATTTTTGTTTATTTTTGGACTGAAACAGGATTTTTTTTCAAGATGTATATGAAATAAAATTTGTATTCAGAATAAAGTGCTTTTGAAAGAGGTATCGTAGAATTTCTGAAAATTACAAAAAGAAAAATACAGTAAATATTACAGATATAAACCAAATGAACTAATGTCAAGAACTAAACCCCCGCTTTTCAATACTTTATTGATTTCAAGTTAAAGGACCACATTTTCCATTGACGTTGAACTTTCTTCCTGGGATTTCTCTCCCCCGCCGCTTGCCTGACTCACACACATCGACTCACACCACTTTTGAAAAAGCTATTCGATCTCTTCTCTTCTCAGGTCCCCAAAAGCAAGAAGTGATATACTGTATGTCCTACAAGCAAGAGTTGGTCATTGAAATGGCAAAGATTAGATTTTTTTTTGTGTAAACTTTCATGACATGGAAAAAATAAATAAATCTGCCAATTCATTTTAATCTAGTTATTTATTTTTTTGTGTCTTGATTTCTCTTTTTAGCGATTTATTCATCCAATCATTTGGATGGAACAGTGCAAATGGATGGATATGCAAATCTTTGCAGGAAATAGCCACCGTGAGATTTAGCACATCTATTCTATTCTACATTGTCATAGTGAGGCAATCAGGGGCTGTTTTGAAAACTGCGTATATGCTGCCTTGTTCAACAAAGAGCCACAAAAGTGGATTTTCATATTACACAAGCATAAACAAAACCTGTTGCTTCGACGGGGTCGAAGTGCTCTCATCTATTTGAGTGAAAGTTTACAATTAAGTGAACATTCACTGCTCTGTTCCAACTTCCTTTTTTTTTTTTTTATTCACCACTGCAAAGCAACAGGAAACACACCCAAAAATTTCACATCACCGTCAGGATTCGCGAGCAACGACCTTTCCTCTCAAGCATTAACGAGCCGTTCAATGAGCCGCCTTGTCGGCTTCGGATTGCGCTTGTGTCAAAAAGCGGGCGCATTTAGTGGGAAGTGCTGTCCAAAGTCAACACGATCGGAATCGGACTTGGGACGTCTGCAATGGATCATCAGCAACCTTTGATTGAGCTTGCCATCATCATTCTGATCCTGGCTGCTCATTCAAAAGGTGGGTAGAGCCGCCGTTTGTTTTGAATGGTGTCACATGGGCCCTTGCTGAGTGAATTTCTTATTCTCATCATTATAATGATTATGGTGATTATTTTTATCTCCAGGTGAAACATGGGGTGTGAAAGTCAACCGAAGCATCACCGCAGTGAAAGGCCAAAGTGTGACCGTTCCATGTACATTTAGCTACCCACCCGAGTACCACACAGAAAACCTTGGGCTCTTCTGGAAACTGTTCCAGAGAAGCGCATTCAAGACCTACGACCCGGATACCAACGCGTTCATTTATCACCCCAATAGCACATTTGTGGTGAAGAAGTATCAAGGAAAGACCTTGATGGTACCAAGGAGAAACGACAGGAGCTGCACCCTCAAGATTAAAAACCTAATGGACAGCAGACTGGTTATTTACTTTCGGATCGTTGCCAAGAAAAGCTTTAGTTTTTATAACCAAAGCGTCACGATAACTACGTCAGGTGAGCATCTTGTCAAAATATCGTCACATTCGTTTCAACTCGCATTTGTGTTATTGAGTATGTTTCACAACACATCTCTTGTAGGGCTAGATGCTATGCCAGGCACATTCAATCCAGGTAACAGCCCAGTCTTTGATGTTGACTATTGACGCTGCAATCAAATCGTGTTATTATGTTAGGTGTCCCCTTTTTTTTTTTTTGCAGGAATTATTTTCCCAACTTCAGCCATTCCAAAAGATGAACAATGTATGTGTACTCATCCGTTTGAAATCTCAAGTGAGCATTGCCTCCTTGTTGACCATGCTGTCTCTTTTCTTGACAGCGCAAAGCAACAGAAATATGTTACAAACAATCTGCATTGCCGTCTTTGTACCGCTTGCGGCCATTGTTATCCTTCTCGCTGCTGGATTTCTCCTTTGGAAAAGGCACGCAAGGTGAGCTTCAATCAGCCGCGCGAGATCTGGAAAATATTCGCAGAGCTTTGCTTTGTCCACATTTTGTTGTTTGAGCCTCATCCCAAAATGTAACACATTCGTTTTTCCCCACCCTTCAAAATTTTGCACACAACACCCCATAATGAAGAAGTAAAACGTTTTTTTATCTATCTATCTATCTATCTATCTATCTATCTATCTATCTATCTATCTATCTATCTATCTATCTATCTATCTATCTATCTATCTATCTATCTATCTATCTATCTATCTATCTATCTATCTATCTATCTAAGTATGTATGTATGTATGTATGTATGTATGTATGTATGTATGTATGTATGTATGTATGTATGTATGTATGTATGTATGTATCTGTCTGTCTGTCTGTCTGTCTGTCTGTCTGTCTGTCTGTCTGTCTGTCTGTCTGTCTGTCTATCTATTTGTCTCTCTGTCTGTCTTTCCATCGGCCGCAGCAAAAAAATAAGAAAGCCATTTTGTTTTTCACAGATCACAATCATTTGGAAGGGAGGGCTCTGGATATTATGCCAACTTCAGCAGAAAATCACCAAACCAAGCCACCAGGTATGTATCATGAATGTTAAAACTCCAGTTGCAAGGGGTCCTCCTAAGTGATGTGGAAAAAAGATCAACAACTAGTTTCGGTCCAAGTCAAGGAGAAATATGCTGGCCAAATCATCATCTACCAAATGTCAAAAATATGAAGCAGTCAGGAGGTGTTGTTGGCTGTAGGCAGGAGAACATTCATTGCTTTTGCTTTTCGCTTTGCGAGAAAAGCTGCTTCGCATTTATTGCCCCGTTAATTATCAAACATCAGAATCGACATCGGCCGTACTCCACAGACCTAACTATTTGCAAACAAGCCATTAAAAACTCCTCCAATGCTCCCACTTTACGAAAAGGATGAGGACCAAATCACAACTCTCTTCTCCTCCGAGAGGCAAAAACGTGATGTGAATTCATGACCTTTTAACTGAAATATGTCTGTGATTCAATGTACAGTTTTGTCTCTTTCGATGGTTTTCTCTCCCATTTTCTAGAAAAGAAACGAACAACA
This sequence comes from Hippocampus kuda, assembly GCA_901007745.1. Taxonomy (NCBI): domain Eukaryota; kingdom Metazoa; phylum Chordata; class Actinopteri; order Syngnathiformes; family Syngnathidae; genus Hippocampus; species Hippocampus kuda. The sequence continues at coordinate 3,603 of CAAKHF010021753.1, forward strand.
AACACGACGATAAAAAGCTTCCAGAGAGCAAAGTTATAGAGGAACCTGTTTATATTAATTTACAGGTAAGATTCACGGCCACGAAATTCATATTCATCCTGACTGAAGCTAACTTGGCTTACCGTCTTTACAGCAAGCTGCAGGTCAGCTGGACGGACGAGGAGGGGATCACAGTATATATGAAAATGTGGATCACGCTAAATAGCGCACTCTGCTAGCTTGTCTGCCACTGAAAGTGCATGGCTCGCCAAATACAGCGAATGAATAAAGGTGCTCATCACACATTTGTGAGCAAACAAATCCTTGTGTTGCATGTTCTGATCTTCCAGTCCAGGGTGGCCAAAAATCAGCTGAGATTGGCTCATACTCACCCAAGACCATCATCAGGACAACCGTTATAGAAAATTGATACCACTGGGATCGAAACAGGAGGTCCAGACTTTGAAAAAGGGTTTCCCATTCCCAGTTGCTAATGGTGTAGCAGTACGCTCCCCAGACTTGTGTGCGGTCGGCATGGGTTTGATTCCCACACAGTGACGGTGTGACTGCTTGTGCGTCTTTATATGTGCCCTGCGACTGACTGACGACCAGTTCAGGGTGTCTTGACTTTTGCCCGGAGTCAGCAGGGACAGACTCCAGCACCCTCCCGTGACCTGTGACCTGGATAAGTGGTATTGAAAATGGATGTATGGATGGGTCTCCTATTCCATTAACTCATTCACTCCCAAAGACGTTTTTAAACGTCTTTTCAGACTTGGTCCAGAATTGGCTAGTACTGAATGAGTTAAATGTAAAAATAAATAAATAAATAAGCAAAATGAATTAATTTTCCCAATAGGTGTGGAAGAAAATTGAATCAAATGGCCATCCTTTGAATTTATTGAACTAGCCGAATCGAATTCGAAAACAGTACATCACGTTTTACAGATTCAGATCAACAAGCAGGCAAATTACAAAGGTAAAAACATTAAGCATTCAAGCTTTTCTTTATTTTGTTACTAAATGGAAATGACATACTGTGATAATGTGATAAGTGTAAACTATTTTTCAGCACACAATAGCATGTAATGCATGAGGCCTGCATATATATATATATATATATATATATATATATATATATATATATATATATATATATATATATATATATATATATATATATATATATATATATATATATATATATATATATATATATGAGACTGTCAGGGGAGTTGTCCTCTTTGTCTTGCACAATATGTCAATGGATTTGTCAACTCACTTCCTGTGTTGTGAGCACTGATGAAACTTCTCTGTTCATTTCTTGAGATTGAAACTGTTCACTACTTAAAGTACAATCTGAAAAATATTTGCAGGAATCGGTAACCGGTGAATATTTATATGTCTCTCTTATCCACCATTGTCCTTTCACAAAAACTATGCCCCCCCCCCCCGCCCTTCTAACCCATCGAAATAAAGCAAAACACACACAAAAGAAATCCTGTGATTATACTGGCTGTGCATGAGATGATGACGACCCGTATGATTAAATGTTTGGAATCCTAAAATAATCTTTGACACATTTACTTCACCAGATTTTCAGCTCGAATACTCCTTTGCATGATTGTGCAAGGTGTCACATGACACAAGAACTTGAAAATTGTGTGTGTGTGCGTGTGTATGTGTGTGTAGAGAGAGAGAGAGAGAGAGAGAGAGAGAGAGAGCGAGAGTCAATCTCTGCAATGCCCACCCACTCAAAAAATGTCAATGAAATGCATCCAACAATGCAAAATGAAAGTAGTGTACAAATCAACGGTGGCTAGAAAAGCAATAGACCCCCATGATGCATTGCATCAATTTCTTGAGTATCGTGTCATTTTTGGCACACGACAAACTCATGAGTGGTAGCGTAAGATATCTGTCAGGTAAGCAGAGTAACACAACATAACATGGATGGATATAAAGTGCTTTGTGTTTATTTTCGAAACTACTCTGCTTTTTACCATATTGACATTGATCTGGAATGTTGTAATCATGAGACAGCCATAACGTAATTAACAGTGCTCCCAAGTTGTGTGGTAGTGAAAACCTTTGCATTTGGCCACTGAGTGAAGTCCTTCGTTGACAAAATGAAAATCCCAAAAAGTGATAAAGTAGTAGTGAATGAGTGATTCCAAACACAGTTGCTGCAGATCTTTGTGGACTTTTAGTTAATATACATTACAGAAATCTCCAGGGTTGAAATACTGTAGTTTTGGATGATTACATTATTGTTAGTTTTTGTTTTGTTTTGACTTTTGTTTTTTCAATTTAATTTTAACTAGGTTTTGGAATGGGTTTGTTAGTTTTTATTCATTTTTTTAATAGTTCATTTTACTATAGTTTTTATTGATTTTAGTATTCATTTTTGGGTTTTTGTATACATATGGCATATTTGTGGAACAAGAACAAAAAAATAAAGTCACTACATATTGTGTAATAAAGTAAAGTCCTAAACGACTGTTTGACCTTCTTCCTTCTGCACTCAGTACAGTAATACAGTGATTGTTAACTAATGTCCTTGGTCCGAACAAAGCCCAAGTGACTATTTTGTTACTTGCCTATTTCCAGCATGTGGTTATTTTGTTATTACTTATTATTGTTATTGTGTTATTACTGTTTATTATATATGTTCAATTGATCCATGTACAGCACTTTGTATGCAGCGATGGCTGTTTGAAAGTGCTCTATAAATACAGTTGACTTGACTTGACTTTTGTCGAGGTGACATTCATTTTCAGGCTAGACAAGGAGCGGTGATCTCCAAGTGAGACCTCCACGTCTCCAGAAGTATAACAATGTAAAAACCCACTCGATTTTTTAGCTCATGCCTTTTTGCAAAAAGAAAAAACAATTGCTCAGTACATCTACAAAAGCCATATTCTGTATTTACAAGAGTCAAAACCCATCCCCGAAGCCCCCGCCAAAAGATCTGAATCAGTGTGATGTTATGTTGACAAAAGAATATCAGGGATGTTTCTAAAAACAACTGGGAACTGTTTTAAATGAGGGAAAAGGGAACAATATGTCTCATTTAATTGAGCCTGTACTATCTTTCAAAATTTGGACTGTTCGTGGACTTACTATACAAGAAAAACAAAAAGTTACCTACACTGAAAATATTCAACAGTACTAAGATACTGTACAAATGAAAAATACAACAACACAAACACTGCGCATGCGATCAATCCTTCAGGTCAATTTTGTACATTGGCGTAAACTGGATCGCAGTCTATAGTCCACTCAGCCTGTGAGGAAAAATAAGGTTAATTCCCTCCGAGCAGACGTGGAATTAAATAACTCACAGGAAGTGTGAACAAACCTCACTCGTGTTGCCATAGGTATGATCATCGTGCATGCTGCTTTGATACTGACCAGCCTTAGTGTTTTTCCTTGAAGGAAGGCAAGAAAAGAGACAGAAAATGACACGTTTTCCTTTTGGAATTGCAGGTGGAAATTTTTTCCGTAACACGAACACATTTGAACCTTGCTGCTTTGACAGTTTTAAGGGATTCGACAGTTTTCGGTGGATGCTCTGAGGCAGGCACGCTTCTCGATCGACCCCTGGTGGCAAAACAACAGTATGCCATTTCATTTTGTTTCCTGGTGTAAAAACAAACAAACAAAAACGGTCGGTTTGTGCAACAGTTATGATTGCATTGTCAAAGACAGCAAGCCATTTTCAGCACTATAAATTGATTCGTGAAATTAATTTCACAAAGTTTTATTTTTGTTAAATAATTTGTTAAGTTTAATTTTTGTTCAGCCTATGTTGAGAGCAAGTTTAAAAATACGTCACAGACACCACGTCGTCACAGTAAATACTGCTTAAGGCATTGAATGAACTGCAAATTCGTTAGTGCGCATGTTTGATATTTCATTCATTATATTGCTCTAGCACATGGGTGTTATATGTATGGCCTCGCGTGCTAGAACCAGACCACTAAGGGGTCCAATCTGGGATAGTTGACTGATTGCAATTTTTCAATTAAAAGGAACCGAACCGCCATTGTTAATCGTGTCCACTGGAGGGCGCACTCATGACCACATATATTAGGTCTGAAATTGGCTGTTCCTCGTGATTTAATGAAGAAGATACTTGAGGAATTTAAAACCTGTAGAAATATTGTAAGATATTGAATATTACAAAATGTCCATCAGCTGCTTGTATTCAAAGGTTTTCAAGATTTCAAAATGTATGGGGGGGACTAATGTCGATCTTTTATGATTTTGAGATCATCAGTTGTTTTATAAAAGGTATACACCGGATATAGAGCCTGATCTGCCAAAATGTTTAAATGAAAACACCGATTCGTAATTTTGTTGGTAAATTTCAGATCGCTGTAAAATAAATAAAAATAAATCTGCGATTGGCTGGCAACCGGTTCAGGGTGTCTCCCGCCTACTGCCCGAAGACAGCTGGGATAGGCTCCAGCACCCCCCGCGACCCTAGTGAGCATTAAGCGGTTCGGAAAATGGATGGATGGATGTAATAATTTGCAATTAGACTCGCAATGAGATAATAATCAATCAAACTTGTGACTATTTGCACCCCCCAAAAAGGGGAACATTTTGGAATTGTTATTGAAGTCGCACATGATGACATGCTGCGTGATAATAAGTCGAAATCCTCAATTTTTGTTCCGACTTTTTGAGCGTTCAATTGTGGAGGTTCCTCTGTAGTTTTGCGGTCTCTTACCATTTTTTTATCATCACTACTAAGAGAATCACCAGCATGACAACACCTCCAGCTGCAATAATAACATAAAGATACAGCATCTTGCCTGTATTAAAACAAAACAGGGTGGAAAAAAATCTGAATTCATGTCATGCAAACTGGTCATTCAATCAAGTGAAATGCTTTCTTCCATACTGTGAACTGGTAAAGTGATGGCGGCGCTGGCATTGCCCATGGCGTTGTTAGCCACGCAGTAGACCAACTCAGAAGAAGGAAGAAAAGTTCGCAGAGTGCCGATGGTTATGGAATCATGTCTCTCTACGTCAGGCCTCGGAAGGACTGTGTCAGGCAGTGAGAAATGGACATTGCTGGGGGGTCTGGACTCTGCAATGCACACACACTTTACCATGTCCCCCTCGGAGGAGCAGGATGAAACGCTCTTAATCACAGGGGCATCTATTGAAAAAATGCAAGAAAGTCACATTTTAACCCTTTACATACTGTTCATTTGCATGCACGTTTTGTATGTTGTGTGTCAATTTGAGCCCGTGGCTAAGAATATCCTCATAATAATGGTTTATATCAAATTATGAACTACAGTACAACTTTTTAAAAATTATCCTGTCTCATATTGGTAAACGTCAGTGACATTTGACCCGAACAGTATGTCAGGGTTAAATCAAATCACCACAAAAGTGACTTGATTGTTTACTTACATGTCACGTTAAGCTGTACGGGTGATGATGTTGCTCTTCCCAAGGCGTTGGTAGCCGTGCAGTACAGGGCCCCCGTGTGTCTGGAGACGTTTGCCAGGACGAAGACGCTGCCCTTGTGCAGCTCAGCGCCGTCTTCGTTATGCCACTCGTAGCAGCTGGCAGGAGGGTTGGCGTCACAGCTGCACTTCAGGCGCACGGCCTCGCCCTCCTTCACGTTTGCGTTGAAGTCGACGTCTACGTTCACGGGGGCGTCTGTTGAGAAACACACGAAAGGCTGCAGCGGGGTGTGTAGAATTTTGTACACACATTTAGAAATGAAAACAGATGGATTGGCCTGGTCATTCTCAGTTAAGGGAAAAGCCAACAACAACAAAAGTGTGTTATTATTTAGTATTAAGCTCACACTGACACCTGTGCACCAAGCGCATGTGTTAATTTCTGAACCCATCTTATGTTCTAAAGCAGGGGTATCAAACTCATTTTTGTTGCGGGCCACATTGTAGTTCTGGTTTCCCTTGGAGGGCCATTATGAATTTTGGTAAACCATATCAGTGTTTAATCCCCTCCTCATCTCACATACATAGCGCACAACAAATTGATGAATAACTAGTTTTAAAATCAGAAGTCAAGAAAAATGACTGTTCTTGTGGATTACATATGACAATTTGAAATTTTGGTTCTGACTTTAGCAAGCATCATGGAACTTGACATGCTTGATTTGCTTTTGTGGGCCACATAAAATGATGTGGCGGGCCAGATCTGGCCCCCGGGCCTTGACTTTGACACGTGTTCAAAAGCAACCAGCAGCTCATGCTTGAACTGTTTCAATCTGGAGTTCCATACGCACTGGGCACTGTGTCCCCAGTTAGAGGGCGCACCGGCACCCCATTTTTGGTGCACTCTGAATAACCAAACGGCATATTTGGACAACACCAAACGGTCGGAGTGAAGCAGTGTGTGCTTGCAGCGTAATCTGACTGTGTCCATAGTTACAGAAATTGCACATGAATGGTAATCAGTCAGTCTTTTAGTTCCTGAAAACAAAACGATGCTGGTATCGGCCAAACCTAAAATATAAGCTGTCAACCCAATTCAGATATCTGGTAGCAGTACTCACCCCTCCTTATTTAATAGTCAGCATCTCCGGTGATGATGTATTCCACTAAAAACATGTTGTCACGTTATTAGATAAATATTGATTCAGAACTGCTCCAGATAACGTATGTGGCACAGTTGTGTGCTGTTACAGTATGTGTGTGTGTGTGTGTGTGTGTGGGGGGGGGGTTATTATAATGATGATTTCTATAATTGTGACATGATAATGTTGGTATTAAAGAGGTGGATTCAGTCCCCATTGGAGGCCACCTTCTACTTACAATTCACATTTAAGATCTTGGATGCTTCCTGTTGCTGCCCCCCCTTGAATGTGACGTGGCACTGCAAATGCGTGTTGTTCTCAGCATGGGCAGGATGGAAGGTCAGGGTGGATGTAGCTTCCCATTGGCCGTTTTCCAGGGGTCGCGTCTGATAATGTTGATGTCCAGAGTGACTCCAGAGGATGACGGGAGGAGAGGCAGGGCAGGAGTGAGTGACAGAACAGGAAGCAATCACAATTGGTTGTGCCGTGTCTTCCGTCACAGTTAAATTGACAGGACTTAATGTACCTGAGAATACAGAAAAAATGTGTTGTTGTAACAATGAGTTGGAGAACTGCAATTAAATGACAAAATGAAATGTGTCAGTGGTTCAAATATCATTTCAAATATCATTAAAGTGGTAGTGCACATATTTGTTTAGCTACGTGTGATGTCACGTTAATATGTGCGAGTGTATTATTTAGGTTAGTAGTTGGTTTGTGTTGAATAATTCCTGAATATAGCAGATTCATGATTACATGAATAGTGTTAGCACATCATGATCTTCTCTGTTTTAAATGTTTTGCTGCCATCAAGTAGCATCAATTTTTAAAAAAAAACCTTTGGTGAGGACATGATGGAATAACCGTAAGTTATGATACATAAACACATTGCTTGCTGTAAACCGCTTTGAATTGCGTTATGCCCATAAGGTCAGACATTAGCCCATTCAACCACCCCCGTATGAGCACTGCCTCTCTCATGTTCATAAAAAGAGCAGTTTTTTTCTTGTTATGTGTTTTAGTGCAGAACATTTCAGGGACAATGTATCTTGATAGGAACTTTTCGTCTGAACAATCCATGTATCATTTGTTCATTTGTTTTTCAGAATAAAATAGAAACAAAAATAACACATATTGAGAAAACAAGTACTGTATTATTATTATTATTATTATTATTATTATTATTATTATTATTATTATTATTATTTCATATTTTTTGTTTGCTTGTGTGGGTTTTTTTTGTTTTGTTTTGTTTTGTGTTGTGAAAAACGAATGAATGAATGAATGACTCCAAATTTCAGGCTACCATTTGGACATTGGAGGTCCCAGTGCACTTTGTATTACAACTTGTAAAAGCTGAATGGTCACAAGAGCTATAACTGTGTACACAGTATTGTTCAGTATTAGATCCTCACGCTTAGCTCGTATAAGTCTGCTTGAAATGAAAGATTTATACTTACGTATCATTTGTATGGAGACAGTCTTGTCTAGGTAAGAGAATTTTTCAAAGCCTTTCATTTCAACCCTGAAATGAAAAGGCCCTTGGTCGCTTTGTTGAAGCGGGTCAATCTTTAGCGAGCAGTTCTTCTGTCTTACATCTCCCACCAGCTCGGTTCGACCTTGATACAGCTGCTTTATCTTTGAGTCATCTGGGTGATAGATGAGGTGATTTGCTGCCTCCAACCAAATCCCAGTAAATTTATTGATGGCCATCTGTGGATCGGGATAGTTAAATGAGCAGGGAATCACGACACAAGATCCGGGGAGTCCTTTCACTGAAGATGGCAACTCAATGGTCCAAGACGATGCCTTAACACAGATGACTGCAAAAGAATGCAACATACCAATGCGATTATTCTCTGTGGAGGGGAAATATTTAAATGAAGAGATGATGCCATACCTTCAGAGAAAAAGAAGAAAAATAATAGAGAACTAGTTACAGTATTCATTTTGTCCTCTTGCGACGTGACCTGTAAAGAAAGTCCAGGAGTGTTTCCAGGGTGTGGCACATGTACGACCTCCCTCCAGTGTGACAGGTTGACGGCATTTTGCTTGCAACGCATCCAACCACGTGTGAAGACAAAGACAACACTTCAGATAGCTGAATCATTCGCTTTCATTTTCGTGTAGTAGTTACTATGTCCATTTTTAAAAAACAAAAAAATCATAGTTGCGTAATAGTAGTGACTGTCAGCCGAAATCCATATTTTCCTCATGCTTTATGTCATAAACTAACTCAAAGAAAGATACAGCACATTCTCTCCATTTTGTGTTTATTCCTTCTTATTGCCAAAGTGTATCTTTTTAAATGCCTGAGTAAACACTAATGGTATCGTTTCCATCTTTGCAAACGGAACATCTTTATTTTAGTCACCACGACTTCCCCTTTGTATTTTTATGCTTGTCTTTGGACAATGTTAATCATTTCATGAAACCACTGTCGTCAAAAAGCCCACCGAAGTTCTCAATATGAGCCTCTTTATATTTCAATATTTTCCTTTTTTTTTGGACTGTTTGATAATGTTGTGTGTTTTACACACAACACATCTCATTTTCAGGTCTCGATCGGATCATTTGGAACTAGGGCAAGCTAACCAAAGGCAACACACACACACACACACACACACACACACACACACACACACACACACACACACACACACACACACACACACAGTCTGGATTTGAAACCATCTGTACTTGGGGCTGACTTCATTTCTGTTGGCAGTTGATTCCATTTTCATGCAGCATAA
>CAAKHF010021754.1:10109-20109 GCA_901007745.1 Hippocampus kuda
CCCCATATATGCAAATGCTAGAATAATTTATTATTAATATGTCAATCATTTTATATTATATTTAAGCACTTCCATTAAGTTTTTTTTTCCAAGGGGACTTTCTCCAACGATGGGAATGAAGCATGAGATCACCCACTGAGCAACCAATTAATAAAAAAAGGAGACATTCATTGTGATATGCGTGAGAATTTGATTGTAAAAGCAACACTCTATCCATAATAGTAATATTGAATTTAACCCTGGAGAACCCAAGAACCCTTTTCTTCTTTGGAAAATGATGAATTATACATTAAATGACTGCTATATGTTCACTGAACACCAAAATATGTTTTTTCAAATATTCAATGCTTTAATCCTAATTTAGGATTAGCACCAAATTTGACCCTTTGGGATTTAAGGGTAGCCTTTGAGTAGCAGAATTTATAGGGGCCAAATTTGACCCCGTGGGTTCTCCAGGGTTAAAATGTACTTAATTTGTGCTTTTATCGTGTTTGCGTGTACTAGTGGATAATATGGAAGAAACAGACAATTATGAACCATATGCTTTTGAGGAACACCTTCAGTGCCAGACTGCAAGTCTCTATGTGTGTATTTCTCCATTGTGCCTCCACAGCCGTACTGTTTATCTTGGTCTTTGTGTTTTGCCGGAGGGTCTAGACAGCTGATACTTACCTAATCCTTGGGCCTGCCCGAGGCCATCTGACCCAAACAATAACTTTGGGTACGTCTAGTTTAATTTTTCAAAACTGAATAAAATATTTGCTTTTACAGCTGGCACGTGACTGAGAATTTTGAAGGAAGTTATGAATTTACAAACTAATGGCAAATTATTCCAAAGGATTTCATTATGTGTTCAGAATAAATAATACCGGTACATGTACAGTATTACGTTACTCTACAAGCATCTATACAATTGACAAGATCGATATATATATATATATCACGCTGGGCAGTATTTAATTTTGAATTAGCAATCCAGTCTTGCTATTGAAAGTTTATAAGGATCCAAATCTCCAAATTCAATGAACAGAGCGGGCTCACTCTGTGTACTTCTCGATCACTACAGAGGTCCACTACAAATCTCTAGTCACATAAAATTTATTTACTAACTAACATACCATTGCTGTAATTTGTCCATGTGATGTGCTGCAATAGAGTTATTTTGTCAAGCGGATGGTTTTTGATCATTTTATTCATTTGGACAAGCTTAATACAACTACTAACAGGCTTCAAACAAGGAGACAATATGCACTGCAACTAGACATGAAATAATCTTAAATATTTTACAATTCGGAAAAAAACTGAAAAAAAGTGAGGTTTCTGGCATTATAAATAACCTATACCATATTTGCAGATTCAGGCACAGACACTTACTCTGTTCCATCTGTAGTACATGCTTTTCTACTAAACTTGCTTTCTGTGTGACATGACATGCCAAAACTTCAGTAGTCAGTGAGGCAGCAAAGAGCAGACTTAATACTGCACCATTCACTGCCTTTTCATTCAGGCCAGCACAAGTGCAAATCGTGTACTAAAACTGATTACACTCTTCACTTCATCAAACACATGGAAATCCACTGTCATGTACAAAATCTCAACACCAAAACACTGCATTTAAATGTAATTTGAGCGAGTTCTCTTTACACAAAATATACTCTACAACCAATTAAATACAAGATCTTTAAAACTGGTTTCAATGATTTAAATACATTGCTCAAGAGGTACACATCCTACACGACTGGCAATGAAGACAATGACTTTATATTTTAAAATTACTATTAATGTAAACAGTATTCTATGGTCAAGGAGTCATCCATTTCATTTCTTAATGAGCTACTGCAGTTCTAACAAATACAGCCTGGAACACTGATGAGTTACAGAAACCAGTAGCAGTCTGGTGACTGCTAGGCTGGGATGGAAAGTGCAGCATCTGTGAGGCAAGTGTTGAAGAAATAGGGGACCAATGAGAAATTCTTCAGTGGTGCCGCTTGGGTGACGCCTGAATCTTGCATCTCATACCTGATGAAGGATGAACATAAATCACACATGCTAAGGATTTGTTGACACACCAGTGAAGTCCTTACCAGTCACGAGAAGAGACAACGTAGAATACAGGTGGTGTGGGTGAATTAGAGGCGCAAAGAGGCTGGCCGACAGAGTAGGCTCCAGCGTGGCTGAACATGAGCCAATCTCCATTGTTGAGCTCAGGCAGCAGACAGTGTTCCATCACCAGGTCCAGGTCATCACCAGAGGGGCCCCACAGGCTGCTGCTAAACACTGGACCTTTGGGATAAGTGTTCTGACAGCATACAAAGACAAACTTTTGTAATTTGCAATTCATTTAAGACTGAACTTTCTTAACAGAGGCTGGTGTCAGACAAGGTGGGAAGTTGCCTCCGCAACCAAAGTGGAAAATGTTACATTTGAGCAGCAACAGAGATGATGGCTGAGCGATTTAAGAGTGAAAACCGTGGGTTTTAACACTGAAGCATATGGAGGAGAAAGGAGAAATCAGTTCTGTCCCAAGCTCTCAGATACAAAACAGATGACATACTGTGAGGTGATTTAAAAATAAATATATAAAGGACGGAAGCTGCTCCCTGCTCACAGCGGTCTTTATGGAGCTCGAGCTCAAAGATGAGCCTAAATTCCATCAGATACTACTGTGTCTTTAGAATCGGATGAACCTCAGCCTGAAAGGACATGGATCCCTCATCCCATGCGCTCACCACCTGTGAGAGGGGCTAAGTGGGTCAGGTGCAGTGTGAAAGTTGGGCGGTGGCCAAAGGGACATTGGCAGTCCAATTCCCGGCTACAGAAGCTGGCTCGAGGGATGGCAGGACGTCAGAGAGACGGCGGAATCCCACGTCTTCCACCAGAGAATGCCTGGTTATTGAGTCCGATTAAGTTGATTATTGTTCTGGTTATTTGCTTTGCCTTCTCGCTGTCCCGCTGATATAGGCTTGAGTTGGTCAGCACAGGCTTAGTTAGTTGCCATTTCATTGCTGCTGCGTCCGCTTTTGATTTATTCAATGAAGTGAGCCTCGCAAACTCCCCATATCCTCCAAATGCTTGTTATTCAAATGCCAGGTTAAGATGGTTCAGGTTGAAACTTTTGGCCATGCTTCCTCAGCGAGGAACCTTTTCATGGCATTGATTACAAGACGCAAAGTTGACATAACTTTCAACAGTAACAAAACAAACTCTACAGTCAGACATGTTCCGTCTCCCTTAGGTGACGAGCGCCTGCACAGCATGAATGGAGGGGGAGGGAAGGAGGGCAGCGACTGAACACTATACACACACTGGTCTCTCATAGCTGTAGGCTGCAAAGCATGAGCTGCGGGTGAACTGATTTTTTTTGATCGGCAACAAAAAGGCTTTGAACAAACATTCAAATCAACGATTGGCGCATCCCTACTGTTGTTTGTGCCTTGGGACCAAAAAACAGTTCATAGTACCCCACCCTTTTAAGGTCCTTGGAAGGGATGCCGGGACATGCTCGCGCTAGGGACTCCTTTGTTCCGCTGCGGGACTTCAATGCTCATGTGGGCAATGACAGTGAGACCTGGAAGGGCGTGATTAGGAGGAAGGTACCCCGAGTGATGTCCCGTTATTGGACTTCTGTGCTCATCACAGATTGTTGACACCGAACACTATGTTCAAGCCTAAGGGTGTCCATATGTGCACTTGGCAGGGGGACACCCAAAGCTGTAGCTCGATGATCGACTATGGCAGTGTCATCAAACTTACATCGCTTGAAAGAGAGGAGCGGAGTTATCAAGTGATCACCACCTGGTGGTGTCATGGCTTTGATGGTGGGTGAAGATGCTGATCCAATTTTGCAGACCAAAATGTATTGAGGGTCTGCCTAGTAAGCCTGTCAGAATCTCTTGTGACAAGGAGTTTCAACTCCCACATTCGAAAGAACTTTACCTACGTTTCGGGAGAGTCTGAGTGGACCTTGTTCCACTGACACGCCTTCCCATGAGGTAGCAGGATCTGGGATCTCTGAGGCAGGCTCCCTATCTCAGGGGTTGAGGTCACTGAAGTGGTTAAAAAGCTCATCGATGCCAGATGCCAGGATTGGATGAAATCTGCCCGGTGTTCTTAAAGGCTCTGGATGTTGTGGGGATGTCCTGGTTGACACGCCTCTGCAACATTGCATGGACATCGGGGATGTGGCCTCTGGATTGGCACACTGGAGTGGCAGTCCACCTTTTTAAGAAGGTTGTGGTCCAACTACAGGAGGATCACATTCCTCAGCCTCCCTAGTAAGATAGGTGCTGCGGAGGATGGTTAGTGGGGAAATCCAATCTGGTATTCAGGTGGGTCAGTGTGGTTTTTGTCCTGACCAGCTCAACACCGATCTACATGTTTTGTGGACTTGGAGAAGGCGTTCGATTGTGTCATTTGGGGAGTTCACTGGGGAGTGATTCGGGAGTCTTGGGTACCAAACTCCTTTATAGAGGCTGTTTGGTCCCTGTACGACTGATGTCAGAGTTTGGGTTGCATAGCTGACAGTAAGTCAGATTTGTTTCCAGTCAGAGTTGGGACTCCACTAAGGGTGCCCTTTGTCACCGATGACATTCATAAACTTTATGGACAGAATTTCTAGGCGCAGCCAAGAGGTTGAGAGAATTCGATTTGGAGGCAACAGTATTGCATCTCTGCATTTTGCAGATGATGTTGTACTGTTGGCTTCATCAAACCGTAATCTCAAACCCACACTGAAGTGGTTCATAGCATAGTCTGAAGTGGTTGGGATGAAAATCAGCACCTCCAAATCTGAGACCATGGTCCTCAGTCAAGAGTGCCCCTTGCATGTCGTGAATGAGGTCCTGCCACAAGTGGAGGAGTTCAAGTATCTTGGGGTCTGGGGACCCGAGCCCGGAATAGCAGAAGTAAATGGATGGAGTGTTATTACTAGGTTTCAAAATACTTCAATGATTATTTAGAGTTGATGACTTGAAAATTATGCTGAGTGCCATTTGCATAGACTACTTGTAAAAATCTGGAAAAAAAATTCCATCATCATTTGGAACACTGGATACAGTATAGCAGAGGCATGGCCCACTTTATATTGAAACCAGCATGAAACGGCATCAAGCTTCTTCCTGTTTGGTTGTTTTGCAACCAGCGACAAACACGGGCAAGCTCGGACCATCCCTGCAACCAATCCCTTTCAAACCAAGAGCAACCAACTCAAATAAAAACAATCAGCAAGAAACCTGTTTTTACTTTGCCTGTCCTTAATAACGTTTTGCATATTGAAGCATAGCGACAGAGCTGAATGATTTGTGTGGCTGCATGGTGACATTGACAGTGAAAAAGGCTCACCGTTCGAACAGTGGGAGCAGTGATCGCCATTTCAGTGAGTTTGCAGGCAAAGGATCCATAGACTCCTTCATTCATGTAGTACTGGAACTCCGGCTCATCACTGGGAGATGGATCATCTGCCCAGTGGGGAGATTACACAAAATGCTATGGATACTTTCATATTGCAGTTGTGCATGCAACATTCAGTTTAAATTTCTCCATTTCCTGCCAGTACAATGCCACTGACCGTGTGCTTGATCTTGGCAGTCACGCAGCACAACCTCTTTAGAGATTATGTTGACGGCCAGGGTTAAAGCGGAGGACACAAAGTAGCTGCCTGGCTCTGCAATGATGCTAACTCCACTAAAAGAGGGGAAGTATTGGTCAACTGTAGACCTGACTGCATTATTGATCTGCAAGAGACATTGGCAATAAATTACTTCATACTGTACTACAATTGCATTAAGTCGTGGTCAAGATAACTAGTTTTTATTAAGGTTAATGTTTATTGCATTTTTAGTTAGCTTAAGTAATTTTCTCCATTTAATTGTACAAAAAGGGACTCATGAATTGTACTAACCACTTCCAACTGGGTATCTGAGCCACCAAAGCCACCTCCAATGTCCAAGATTCTCATTTTGAAACCAATTTCCTCCTAGAAAAGACATTCATTCATAAATGGTGAACCACAATCAGTGTAAAAAAAATAAATACAGGTTCATCAAGGCATAGTCACAGTACACCATTTTTGTAGGGTAAATTTGGGGATTTTTGAAAATGTGGATTGTGGCAGCCTCTTTTCTTTTTTTGGGGGCACCCTTGAATGCAAAACTATTATTGCGATTTTTACTCACCGCCATGTCAAAAACACAACGAGCATCAGAGATAGTATTAGTGAACACACAGTCATCCTCGCAGTCCTGTGAAACTAGGAATCTGAAAGAGTAAAAAAGTGGTTAATGATTAAAACTTCAAATTTCGTTATTAACATGGAAATAAATTGTTCAATGAAAAAAGCTATCGGAATGACAAACTCCTTTGTTGTACCTAAATCAATACAATTCTACATTAACCAATACAATTCTGACGAGAACTCACCTGACTCCCACCACCTGCACACCGAGCTCCTTTGCACTCTCCAGTAGATGTCGACAGTCTTTGAGGGAGCAGCCTAATGACATGCTCAATTCATTGTCTTGCCTTGCTTCTGTTGATACCTGAAGGAGCAGCCTAAACAAAGGAAAAAAACTTTGTTAACAATGTGTTTTGTTCACATCAACATTAACGTTAATGTTAAAAGGCAGAATGGTGCATAAATATTCTGTTTTGCCAGTGCTTTCACCCATTAAGTTATTTCTACAAACATGTAAAGTTGTGTCGAACGTTAAATTAATCAGTTAATGCATTTTTTCCATGTGGTTGTACTTGAAAATTCCTCTCTGTTGTAAAGTTAAAGAAATGCTAAAGGACAAGGTATTGTAAAGCAGTCAAGGCATATCTTTGTTGTTGTAAGCATTAGGAGACCAACATGTTTTTTTTTTAAAAAGACGTGCTTCCATTAGCTATTTTGAAATTAAGTGGTTGATTGATTGGTTAATGGAATTTTTTTCCCCCCTACTGGTTTTACAAAACTGTGATTGGCTGGCAACCGGTTCAGGTTGTCCCCCGCCTACTGCCCGAAGACAACTGGGTTAGGCTGCAGCACCCCCCGCGACCCTTGTGAGGATAAAGTGGATCAGAAAATGGATGGATAGCTTTATAAAATCCCAGTAGATTTCATTGATTAATTTTAGTTTATCGTTCAGGGTTAGTTTAAAACAAAAACAAAACAAAAAACCACAACAACAAAACAATGCAATGCTTACATTAAGAACATGCCAGCAAACAGGGGAACTAATTTACAAAAGTATTCAGTGCTGCAAAGTTACCAGTTTTTCAGACCGATCAAGTTTAATTACAGCAAAGAAACTGACAACATGAGCGGAATCATTTTCATTGTTTTCTTTACAGCAAAAAGGGAGCTGGGTTTTAAGAAATCATGGAGTCAAGTGCACTGAACATTGCCATAGACTGGGGTGCCCATTTATACCTTGCAAGAGCAACGGTTTATTCACGCTATAAACTTTTCACAAAAGAAATGTGCTTCCAAGCTGCAAATATTTTGTTCTGACCTATAACACTACAAGAGGAAAAAGAGTGTGAGATGGAGGGTGTTCAGTGTTGCTCTTTGACAAGACAAAAATTTGTGGCCCTTCATTGCAAGAACTTTGTTACTGCAGGTTAGCTTTACCAATTGACGCCATTACAGCACCGCGTATCTCAATTTCATCCCAAAGGTGGATCAATTCACAGCTGCTCGATTGATGCACGGATCATGCCAACAAGAGTCTGTGTATCGGTACATATAGTATTTGTTAATTTCTCTCTCCTTAGTCTAGGATTAGGCAAGAAAATGTTGTATGAAGAATCAGGAATTCCCTTGAATACGTCTTTACAATTGTTTTTCTTTCACCATTTAACACGACAGTAAATAATATCCTGTCAACCTGCACTCAGATCATTGTGGTTATTCTTGGGCATTTGGAAAAGAACCACATGCCTAACTATATCAATCATTCTTTGCAGAGTACCGACCTGGCATTCGGGTGGGAGCGTGAAATCTTGCGCAGCTCAGCTTCATTATCACACACAAGGAGGTCAATGCCATTCCTCGCAGCATATTTAATTTGGGAAACCTGTTTACAAACTCCACTGTAGATGATGTCTTCTGAGGGAATTCCATGGCTCTGCACCAGCTCAAGTTCAAACTGAAATGCAAACAGATGGGTGATGTTTCTTGAATATTTAATATATCTAAAATCAACCAGAATCCATGTACGGTACTTCCAAAGTCTTCATTTTTCAGGAGAAGCACGCCCCAACCCAAAAAAAAACAACTCTGTTCAACTGTTCACTCTACCATTAAAGAGCATGCCATTTTTAATATATAAGACGAGTTCAATAATTTGTACGAAAATAACACATATACAGAAAGACTGATTCATAGCATCGACATGAGAAAACATGGAATTTACCATTCCATCACATAGGAGGTTTTGGCTCAATGGCAGTGAAAAAGACTGCGCATTACTGTGTCACATCTATTTGTGGAACACAACAGTGACAATGATTTAACATGTTGTTGTGTAATTGTTTTGGTGCCAACTACCTTGTTGCTACATACGAATCCAGTGCCAAGAGCAGCCAGTACTTCAATAACACCTTGACTGCTGTTGCACCTGACAGGATAGAAGGGGCGAATTTGGGCCACCTGTGTTCGCCAGCGAACATGCTGTCTCATTATAACTCCGAGGTCTGCAACAAAGAATGCTTTCTTCTCAGACTGTGGAAGAAAAAAAGCACAACTTAAGAGTTAGAAAAAAGGTATTTTTATCTATTTTATTCAGAATAAAGAATATTTTAGCAAAATGAGAGTCATGAACCCAGAGGCACATGCAATTTGTATATGTTTTGTCAAGTGAGATCATTTACCAAAGTTTGTTCATAAATGTGATTGTTAATCACATCAGAGAGAGATGTGCCGCCTTCCAGAAGGCCAACTGAAAAATGTGGTTCGTCTGAGATTCCTTTCATCCTCTCAACCGTGTTCTGTGTCCAACAGGCATAAAAAATACGGCTAGTCCGAAGTGATGTTGCTGGCTCGCTCTCTTTCTCTCTCGAGCCCCTGGGTCCTAGGGTTATGCAACAAACTGGAAGACAATCAGAAAAGGCGTGATGAGACATTTCTACTTTGGGCCTTCAGTGATGCTTTCTCACAGATTGAGTTTTCTCCCAAAATTCAAGTTTCGTGGCGTTGAGTTGAGTGGGATGCATATTGTTCTGAAAAGCTTAGTTATGGCCACATGGTTCACATACATTGCAATATTAATCCAAAATATGGCAGTCAAGGATCTGCAAGACTGGCATTCAGAACTGGTCAGTAACAACTGCAGCATTTACAAGACACGTTGATATTTGTCTTACAAATATCAACAAAATGATCAATTTTTGCAGAAGAAATGCTCAAAATAGAACTAATTTGCGTATTCTAAAATAACTAAAATCCTGGAAAACAATGAAAGTCTGTTTTAAATGCAACAAAATGATCAATTTTTGCATTAGAAATGCTCAAAATAGAACTAATTTGCGTATTCTAAAATAACTAAAATCCTGGAAAACAATGAAAGTCTGTTTTAAATGCACACATTAGACACATGAGCTGTTTCCCAACAACAATAAAACAAATTGAAATTGGTTCAGCTGGATAAAACTTACATGGATGAGTCCTTCGGCAAACTCTTCCACTATCAGCTAGGATCCCAAGGTGGCTCGGCGTTGAAGTCAAGCTGCTCCCGGTACAGAGCCGCCCCTAGACCCTCCGGATAGTTATAAACCTGCAGTTATCCAAAAGAGGAAGGATCAATCACTGCCAGGGAAACATTTCGGGCCAGAAATAATTTACCTGATGACACATAATCCATTTTGTTTCTCAGATTCATGAAACCGCAATTAATTAACAATTCAAAGTTCCAAGCTACATTTTAGAGTGCGGTTGTTTCAAACGGCAAGAGTGAAACGGAAATGTGTACTGTTTTGTGTTGTTTTTTTTTTTTGGGGGGGGGGGAGCGGGAAGGGAGGCGGG
>CAAKHF010021755.1:0-17017 GCA_901007745.1 Hippocampus kuda
CATCTCGCGCCCCCCCCCACCCCGCACGGCTATAAATAGTATCATTTGTCTATAAAATTGTCTATACACCTTTGCATAACACTGTATCCTTATTAACGTATAAGAGAATAAAAAAAGAAATATCGACCAACTTACAACAAAGAATAGCTTTAGTAACTGGAACAGAAAAGATTTAAAATGCATCTGAAATTCAAAAGTAACATTGAATCCTTAATTGAACAATAAATATTTTTTGACTGACCATGTCAAACCATACGATACTGAAAAATAAAATGACATAAACTCAATAACTAATAATAATCAAACTAATCACCAAAATGATCTCAGGAGCACAATATTTAAAAAAAAAAAAACTTTAGCCAGCAAAACAAAAATATATAAAAGAATTTGTGCTTTTCTTTTTTTTTAAATCAAAGATAATGTCTGGATTAATGACTACAATGAGCACATTTTGCAATGCACAGTTTTTCGAAGCGAGGTTTGAAGCAGGACACAGCAACTCTCGGCTCCTGCTCAATGTATAGCCAGGACCTGTATTATTATACTGAAGTAGCAGTCACAAAGCGGCAGGATTGTTGGCAATATTCAGCACGTTTTCGCTGAAAAAAACTCAAGCAGCTTATCAGCGTGATTGGGGTGTAATGTCTTTAAGTGACACTTTAATTTATTTGGCTTCATTCTGTCCGCTACCAAAATTTTTAGACAAAGTAAGCACATAGACCTTCCCTTTCGATTTTGCCACCGCAGGCACATTGAAGCCAAGCTCTACATACGCCTCGTCATGTTTCCTCCCTGAGAATGCTCCCTGCGCAAACTCTGCCAATGAGAGCGCCACTGCCCCCTAACGTAGTGGAGGTGCAACTGCAAGTTATTTTAGGACAGTAAAAAAATAAAAAAGCATGTTCCCCGAGGTCAAACGCGCCCCCCCTGACGGAGCCTCGCGCCCCCCCAGGGGCATTTGAGAAACACTGCATTAAACCAATAGCTTGCTGCCTCGTGCTTCAACAAAAAATGTGTGATTACGGTGATTGTATTATAAAATGATGGTGATGGGTCAAATTTTTTTGTGTTTGTTTTATTCCTGTTAGCGTTAGCGTCCTCCTTCGAGCGTTAGCGCGGAGCGCCGATGCGGATTTGGAACTGGGAGTTGCGGCTTGGAGTTTGAAGCGGATTACGTGGGACAGAAGTGAACTAATCTCTTTTCGTCAATGGACGCTACAGCTTCGTGTTTGCTTTCAAAACTTAGTTTGTAGCAGACGTGTGCACATTTTCAGCATGACGTCTCTGATCCACTGGTGAAAGGACACTTTGATCCTCTCCTCTTTCATCTATAACTACTTCAAACAACAAAGTGTATGCAGAAAAGTGGTGAAAACTGCACGACTGTCTGTGTCTTATGTGTTGTGTTGTGTTGTGTTATTTTTGTTATTTTGACTTCAAAATGGCGCCTCGCAATGGAGAAATTCCCATTTCATAAAGGTTTTCTTATCTTATCTTTCATTTTCACCCCACACCTATACCTTATGCCTATGTCTCCTTATTCTGACATAGTTTTCAATACTGACATGCACTTACCCATTTTTGTGTTCAGTGAGGCCAAATTGAGCCAAACATATCTGAGCAGGGTAAAAATCTTTGTGGCATTGCGGAAACGTCTTAGTCGTTTACAAATGTACAAAATGCAAATGTCATTCTGACCTTTGTAGATTTCATACAGTAGCCGGCTGTAAACAATCATGATTCTTCCATGAGTTTGGTTGAGGGGTGATGTGTTCAGCGAATGGGTTGATGGCAGACAGGGAGCATTTGTGTTTGAACATGTAGTCGTGCCTACAGCGCTCCACCAATCCGTTATTATGCCCTGACCACTGACACCATCCACAGGAAAGGAGAGAAATACTGATAAATTTGTAAATTTCCCCAGTGTGGGACAAATAAAGGATTATCTTATCTTATCTTATCTTATAAACTACTGCAGATGTTTTACCAGTCCATTGCTACCAGTGGTCTTTTCTCGGCGCTGGTGTGTTGTGGAAGCTGCATACAAAGCACCTTTCAGTCGTCCCTGGATCACTTGAAAGCGCTCCATTAATGGGAGTTACTATTCCAGGTTGGTGAGGTGGCCCTTGGTCTCTGTGGCAGAGATTGACTCTGGTTAAGATACTGTCCATTCTGGAGCAGCACCCAGAACTTTCCACACCAGACTGATCAGGTAGGGAAATATGTTTTTCTGTCTGGGACCTTCCTGACAAACCCTCTCCAGAACAATGTTGACCCCCCCACCCACACCCCCAAGAGCTGTAGAACCACTCAACAACTCATCAATGACAGTGATGCAGTAACAATCATCCGCCTATCAATCCATTTTCAACACCGCTCATCCTGATCAGGGTCACAGGGGGTTGCTGGAGCCGATCCCAACTGACTTCGGACGGAAGGCGGGCCACACCCTGACCTGGCCGCCAGTCTGACACAGGGCACATGTAGAGACAAATGACCATTCACATCCACGTTCACACCGTCACGGAGTGGGAACCAATCTCATGCTGCCCGCACACAATTTCAGCGTGTGTACCACTACTACACTGCCAGTGACTAGTAACAATCACGGCCACTTTATTAAATTATATATATATTTTTGTGTATATATATATATATATATATATATATATATATATATATATATATATATATATATATATATATATATTTTTTTTTTTTACGTCCTTTCTGTAATTTTTAAGGTTAAGATACTGGTTGCATAAGTATCAGCAGTATGTATTAGGGGTGGGACCCTTGGCACGGTACAATTAAAAATAACAAAACATGCCTTATGGCAGGGGTGTCAAACTCATTTTTGTTGCGGGCCACATTGAAATTATCATTTTCCTTGGAGGGCTGTAATGTCTGTGAAAGCAATTAAAGAAGTCAGGAATAATGGTTGATTCAACAATTGTTTGTTACTGTAATGAGGTGGTTGGTAATTTGAAAATGCTAAAAATATCTCTTATTTTTTACATATGAGAAGTTGAAATATTGGTCCCGATTTTAGCAATCATGGTAGGAGTTGACATGTTTGATTTGCTTTCGCGGGCCACATAAAATGATGTGGTGGGCCAGATCTGGCCCCCGGGCCTTGAGTTTGACACCCATGCATTGTGGGATTGCTGGCTTTCCTCCAATTTATTTTCTGTGCCACATTAATATAATTGTTTACCAGCTCCACTGACAAAAACCCTCTTTTAAATCCAGGATATAAACTGTCAGGGTGTTTCATTTGCAAAACCACAGAAACGACAAGCTGCACTGTTTGCGCGCCTTCTTGCTTTCCCAAATCAAGTAGCCATCTCTTACAGATGCAAACGGTTCACTACTTGAAGGGAAAGGAGAAAAAATGAGAGAATGTTGTGCTGATGTAGTTTGCTTTGCTTCACGTTTTACTATTAATCTGTTTGTACACACCGAAAGTGCTTCTTGAAAATAACCCGTGAAACCAGGAGCATTTATTGCGAAGGATTTGCAGCCCGTTCCTGCGCTGGAAGATGAATGGCTTTGTCACTTCATGAAAATGATTGATCCATGTTTGAGCAACTATACAAGGAAAACTGTTTCATGCAGTGGGACTGAGTGTGGTGGCGATTGGTCATGCCTGTAGAATGGGGTGCAGGCATAACCACTCGGTGATTATTGAATGTATTTCTTTACTCACTCTCATATTGCTTTCTTGCAACAAACGGGATGGTGACAGGTTGTCATTTATGCTTTTAGAGATTTTAAGCTAACATCATTCATGCTGATTTTTTTTTCTATTTTTGATTCCCACTTTTAATTCCCTTTATGACTTTTATGCCCATCACCCCAAAACTTTGCAGCCAGGGCAAACACCCCCTGCACTACCCATGTCCCGCACCTCACCCCACACAAAACCATTTCATGAGCCCCACTTTAAGGCTTAAACTAGATGACAATCTTTTATTTTGTTCAGCATTTCCCCCCTAATTGTTTTATATACTTATTTAGTCTAGATTTCCACAGAGATAACATACAATACTGAAAAGACGGCCGAGCCTCAAAAACACATCACTTTAAACATTAGCACATCCTAATTACAGTGTACAAGATGCCAAGGCGGGTTGGAGTCTGCAGTGGGTCACAACTGTGGTTAACTTGTTTTGGTCTCAAGAGAAGGCGGGGAGGTAATAGAGGGAAGGTGGAAACCCACAGGAAGGAGAGAAAAGAGGATATAACATTTGTTTCCTCTGTTTTGGGTCAACCTCAGGGACTGTTTTTTTCATTCTTCCATTTAATGACTTCCTCACGCCTCCTGACTGACATGATATGGTTTTTTGCAAAGGTAGGTTACTCAGAACGGGAGCTGTGGCGAAAGGATGACAAAAGCATGCAGTGCCAGATCTACACACACACACCCGAAAAAAAAAAATCTATTTCTTTCTCGAACTTTCTTGAGAGCAGTGACACAAATTAGTCATCTGTAAGCATTCATCAAACCACTGCGGTTGTGATGAATGCATACAACATATGTGACCGCTGAGCTCCCTTTCCTAGTAGCACGCAGGATTTCAAAGCTCAAGTGTCTGCTGGAGTCATTTGAGCAAGAGGAACGAGACAAAGTCCAGCAAATCAAGTTCACTGTCACCTAGAATGACGGGTCCAAGTTGCTGTTCGGAAGCTGTGTTTCTCTTCTTGAATTGTTTACTTCATTGCTTTCGTTTACTGAGTTGAGTTGACAACTTTTTTGTTTGATAACTTTGATGAGCAAAATGTGAAAGCAGGATTTTTTGGGAGCCTTTTTAATTGTTTAGTTTCTTCCAAATTCCTCTGGCCTTTTCACTGTAGCGCTCTCAACTTACTTCTCTTGAGCATTCTCAACATCGTCATTTTGCTTTGGTTCAATGTCTCCCCCATCGTCATTTGTTTTTATCATGCAGAAATCAGAAATAACGCCCTTTTCCTCGTCATTTTAAGCTATAGACAAAAAGAAAAGAAGAGCAATCCACAACTTTTCAGCAACCCAGTATAGAAATAAAATGTATAAACACGGTTAGCTAATGTTAGCTGGAAGCATGAACTTACCTCATGCTAGCCCTATTTTTGTGGCCAGCGCATGCCGATCACAAAGTGCAGTGTAACTGTGCACATGGGTGGAGTTTTCTTTCTTTTCACATTTTCATAGACATACGGTAGAAAGGGCTGTTTGTGCCATTGGATGACTCAACACAGCCGACATGATTGATAATGATGATGAAAATAATAATGCATTGAATTAGCCCCAAACAGACAACAGCAAGATCAAGACACTCTTGCCAGTTGCACTCAGCACTGCCGCACATGAGCTGAGGAGAATGCAGAAGAATGAAAGGGAAACATGAATGACGCTTTTCATGAAGAAGATGTGAGTATTAAAGCAGTTGTATATAACTGCTTTAGTTATTACCGTAAGTTATTACCGTAAATCACTGACAGTAAACTTGTTCATGACCCACTTAAATAAATCTTCAAGAAGCATATTAGGAACCTTATCGAACCTAAGGTTAGCGCAAGGGCTCTTTTTCGTATGGTAGGAAGGTAGCACTGGTGGAGGACAGGACAGGTGTATCCATAAATCAAGGGCTACTAAAGCCCCTAGCAACCAAGCTCCTTGATGAGAGGAGAGGCTGTTTACTGCGCAACTAAATTGCAAATCTTTTTAAGATCGCGGATTGTATGTGGCAGTAGCCTCCCTAAAATATCATCCCACATGATCCAAAACTATAACTCCAGTGCTCTATCACAGCAAAACTCGATTTGTATGAATGTCTTTGTGATATTATCAACTGTAGATAATAATAATAATAATACATTTTATTTGTGGGCACCTTTCTAATGTGATTCAAATGATTCATGTCCATTAATTTTGCAATATGAGTGTAATGTGATTTTTTTGTGTTTTCTTTTGTTTGAACAGCCCTTGTGCTACTTCTTGCTGTCGGTGTGACCCACGTATCCCCAAACATTTGTCCATATCAGGTGACTCAGTTATTCTCAAAGTGTGGTGCGAATACAGTGTTCCATCACTTTTAATTCGCGGATGTTCCATGCCCCACCCCGATTATTATTTTTCCTTTTTTTGGGGTGGGGGGCGGGGGGGGGATAAACCTCTATTACAACACCCCCCCCCCACCCTATATACAGTTCCCACTCCTAAACACTTGTCACACTTCATAAGTGTAACTTTGAAAATGCAATACAAAGCTGAAGGCTGCATTCGTAATTTAACGTGAGCGGAGCACGCTCTGCACGCCAGCAGACGAGGATGATGGAAAGTTGGCTTTGTTAAATGTTTTTTCTTTTTATCTTAAAATGGCTGCGGACTTTGTATCGGTCTGTCGTGGTAAAGAAGGAGCTGAGCCAAAGGGCGAAGCTCTCAATTTACCGGTCGATCTACGTTCCAACCCTCATCTATGGTCACGAGCTATGGGTCGTGACCGAAAGAACGAGATCCCGGATACAAGCGGCCGAAATGAGCTTTCTCTGCAGGGTGTCCGGGCTCTCATCCGGGAGGGGCTCAGAGTCGAGCCGCTTCTCCTCCACATCGAGAGGAGCCAAATGAGGTGGCTTGGGCATCTGATTCGGATGCCTCCTGAACACCTCCCTGGTGAGGTGTTCCGGGCATGTCCCATCGGGAGGAGACCCCGAGGACGACCCAGGACACGCTGGAGAGACTATGTCACCCAGCTGGCCTGGGAACGCCTCGGGATCCCCCGGGGAGAGCTGAAAGAAGTAGCTAGGGAGAGGGAAGTCTGGGCTTCCCTGCTAAAGCTGCTGCCCCCGCGACCTGGCCGCGGATAAGCAGTAGAAGATGGATGGATGGATGGATGGATGGATGGATGGATTAAAATGGTTTACCTAAATTACAATCATGCGTCGCATCAAATAATCACTAAAACAAATATGAATACAATGTACAACGTTTAAAAAAGCTCAGAACTATCATACAAAAAAAGTTTAAACAGCAGCCTGTTTAAACTTTTTTTTAATCAGCTGATGCCATTTTCATCACATCACTTGCTTTATTCAGAGGTTCTCATTTTTCAATGGAAGGATGATAGCCAACACAAGCATACACAATCTAAAAGTACAATTAACTGAATTTGACCAAAGAGCATTCAACAAAATAGTTAAGGCTAATACAAGTGACCACAGAGCAATGTCAAAATCTTGAAACTAACACGCAAGTAAATGAAAGTCGCCCTGTCCCTTCTCTCACAAACACACACATTGTACTGGTAGAGCCAAATGGCTACTTGTGAACTTCATGTTTTTAAACTTCATAAAATGAATTTCCCGCGACCCTAGTGAGGATAAAGCGGTTCGGAAGATGAATAAAATGAATTTTAAAAAAACAGCAATTTTCAAATGTATAATACAATGCTGTGGGGTGGAGGTTTAGTGGGGCTACACAGATTTATGACGGGGCTATAGCACCCCCCCCTTCCCCCCAGCCCTGGTGTAGCACAGTGCCTGAATCACCATAATAACTTTTTGTGACTAAAACCTCCACCTCATTTTTTATGAAGACTTAGGCCGACTATGTTCCTGTATTTTTATTTTGATCACCAGTGGAGCAAAGTCCTTTTTTTAAGCCGTACTTGGTGTGAAGAGTTTGAAAACCAATGGCGATTTGAAGTGTTACGATGATATCATATTTGAAAAGTGCATTTCAGTCACTTGTGAACACAATCCCTTGCGCACCACTTTTAAATGTTGTTTGGTGAAAAGTCAGATTTAAACATTCACATTCACATTGTGCACATTAAAGATTCACATTCAGTGAATCTGAAACATTCACTTATAATATCATTTACATTTACTTATAATTACCGGTATAAGATCCCTGAGTCAGGATGTGATTCTGTTGCAGGGTCTCTATATTTACCAAGTATTGTTTTGATACCCAGTACACCAGATATGGACTTCAAAGGGATGCCCGCATAAGAGGCTGGCATACTGACAGGGCCTTTGAAACCAAACACCGCTTTGGGATGACAGGGCAACTGTCCATCATCCTGACACTCATAAACAAACCTTCCCGAGAAGGAAACACATGTAACGGTGAGAAACCTTAAACTCACTCGGTACCTCCACTAAATCGAATCAAAATTAGAAGTAGATACCTCGTGGATGTGCCCAGCGATCGACAAGTGAGCAAAGGAATTCCATCTGGTCTTTTGCCCGCAGTTATCTGGGATAGGTTCTATCCGTATCCAAATAGAAAATGGATACGGATAGAAATTTGTACAAAATGGTGACTGTAAATTTACACAGAGGTACCAGGCAAAACTCAACTCGACTCTATATTATTTCCCAAACTCCTTGTGGGAACTTGACACGATGTTTGAAGTGAGGTAAGGTCATTGCAATTATGGATAACCATCATAAACAAACATCAAGAAAAAAGCGGGCAAGTCTGATCACAGTGATATTCATGGTTGAAAAATATCATAGCTCACACGCTGGGCTTGTGCAAACAGTTTAGAGCAATATAAAAATAATACCAAAAGGTGAAATATGGGGGCGGCCCGTTGAGCCAGTGGTTAGCGCGGTGGCCTCACAGTGCTGAGCTACAGGGTTCGATTCCAGCTCCGGCCTCCCTGTGTGGAAATTGCATGTTCTCCTCGTGCCTGCGAGGGTTTTTCCGGGTACTAAGGTTTCCTCCCACATTCCAAAAACATGCATGGGAGGCGAATGGAACACTCTAAATTGTCCCTAGGTGTGAGTGTGAACGTGGAAGTTTCTTCATCTGTGTGTGCCCTGCGCCTACTGCCCGAAGACAGCTGGGATAGGCTCCAGCACCCCCGGCAACCCTTGCGAGGATAAAGGTGGAGAGGTAAATAAGTGACAGGATGCTGACTTACAGATGGAGACAGCAACAGCAAGCGGTAATTTCTCCGCTAATGGCTAAAACACAATATTATTACAAATGGTTTAGCGTGACACAAAACAAAAACTAAGTCGGGGAAAAAGGGTGAAAAGTCCAAATAAATAATAACTGGAAACTGAAGTCTGCTTTACTTCTCCACCATGGACAGATTACATACAGCCACAGTATAATTGGGTAAAACAGACTAAGTATTTTCACAGACCATCTTTTCAAGGCAATCCATTACAGACATCTGTACTTTTGAGCAAGCAAGTCTGTGTCATGTCCATAAAGTAATCGTCTTATACTAAACAAAAGACTCCTAACAAACGTTTTTTTTTTTTTTAATATCTTTTTTTTTCATCTGCACAACACATTTTACAGGCATTACATATTTTCCAGAAAGACCCCAATTGAGCTAGCCTTTAGCAAACACTGCAGCATGGTCAGTATTTCCTCTGTTGGAGTGGAATCAAATGCAAACATGCTCATGCGATTTGTATAAGCAAATTAAGTAGCCTTACAAAGAAAGGGAATGCATACTATGTGAGCGTCTAGCGTCTTAAATCTTCTAAGAAGCTGATGAATTTATCATTTTCTTTTGATTTGGGGTATTGATCGGTTTTCGGATTGCAGTGGTGCCTTGAACTACGTCTTTAAATAATTCTGCTTGTACTTAAAACACCATCTCAAATCATTTTGCTCCACTAAAATGAATAAAAATGCCATTAAACCATTCCAGCCTCCAAAAAGGATTTTTAAAAAGGAGAATAGAACCCATGAAGAAGAATAAAGAGTAATCACACAATTTAATACAATGTAAAGAATTAAACTGTTTGTGCAACATCAGTTAGTGCTGCAATTGATTATATTGTGGTGCTCCTTCTGGTGTGCAAAAATGCAGACACAAACGAAAAAGAATAGCCTCTATTGTAAGTTACTCAATAAGTCAATGCTGATGATGTAATATTAGTCATTTTTCATAGAGGATAAAGAATATATGCCTGTGAGTATTGTTATATTTTTTGTATACATTTGTTCCAGTGTTCAAATAATTGTCATTTAAAAGATTTTATTAAACCATAATTATAGATGCAAATTGTGAGCACATCAATGCATTTTCTTTGGTACGTTAACTTGTGGGGTCTACTTTCGACAGTTTTTGGTTGTTAATTGTTTGATGTTTAGTTTGGCTATGAGAGAAGCATCTTGAAGCCTCTTTTTTGATCACGTGAACACACTGTATTTCGAACCGCATCTTATTGTTAAGTGAGATGAATTAAATTCACTCCACTCTTATCTCGAGTTTGCACTTGCAATTTAGAGCAAAACAAAAAAAAAAAGAAAAATCACTCAGAAGACGGCTTGTATCTCGAAAAACTCATAAATCAGGGTATGCGGATCTCAAGGCACGACTGTATCTGTTTGGCTGTGTTTCCCGCCTTCCCTATCTGCACAAATTAGTCAGAATTTTTGTGGACATGGGCATGTGCGCTTAGCTTAAAAACTGTTGCATCATAATTTTCGTGCACTTAGCATGAACTTGGCAGACTGCATTGCACCTAGCTGGGTGCTCCAACAAACCGAAGGCTTTTTTTTTTAGCACACGCCCCAGCAAACCTAACAATTTGGTGACAGAAAGTAGATTAAAATTTAAACCCGCTAAAATCAAGTCCAAGTTATGGCACAGGTTTTGTAACGAGATTTTGGTGGACTGATCAAGAGGCAGGCAGGCAGGCAGGGTCTGAGCTCAAACACGAGCCAATGATCGAGATAGGAAGCGATCTCCAAGTGCCGATTCCACAGGGGCCAACTTTACATCATCCTAAAGGTATGATTGTGCAGTTCATTTGAAAATTATTATGCACACGTCCATCTTGTGCAGCTGTAAGCGAAGTAGACCATGCGCATCTCTGTGCTGAATTTAAAGGGAATGAAGGAAACCACTTTCATTGGATGGCAAACAAGAGAGCTGCGTTCTCTCCCACAACGAGGCGCAAGGGCGCAAACACACGCTTCTCTTTGCACCTGTCTAGGAAAATACCCCAAAAAAGAAAACTCCATCCATCCACACACAGTTACTGAGGTAGATTTGCTCTGGGCACGAAACTCGGGCCCTATATGTCTTTGTCACCACCTGGTCTTGTCATTTCTGCTCAACCTTGTCATGCTCATTCAGCTGTGTCTAGCCATTTGTGTCTTGTCCGGGTGTGCCTTGTCAGTCTACGTGTAGCCTGTTAAGTTCTGTTTCTGTTCACTCTTTGTCTGCTCATTGTCACATTGCTTTGAGTGGCCTGTCACCGTGTGTCTGTGGTGGTGGGTTTCTGTGGTTGTTGGTTTTGCTTCTCTGTTTTTGGACTTTTTTTTTTCTGGCCACCAAGTACCTTCATTTGCTTTTTTTTTTTTTTTTTATGGGGAGGGTAATAAATGCATTTTAAGAATACTGTAATCTGCCCTCTTGTCTTGGCTACTTGTTTGCACTTGGGTCTACCTGTTTTTTGACATGTGCTCCACCACAGCGAACTCTACCCGTGACAGATCAGGGCAGACATACTTTCATAGGAGAGAGCGGTGACTCAAAGCAGACTCCCATGAGCGTCTTTTTTTTTTTTTTTTTTTTTTTTTTTAGCTGTAGTTGTTGTTTGAATGAATTACAATACCAGGTGACAAAAATATCTCTGAGAGTTTCACTTTCGTGGTATCATGAATACACATACTCTACATGTCTTCTGGTTCAACATAGTGAAGTTAGTTTATGACTGAATTTCCTCACATGTACTCAACTACACCTAGTAAGAGATTATTGACTCACGAACTTTTATGAAATGTAGACCTTGCGTGTATGAGCAATTCCACAGTGTCTAACCACAGAACACTGAGGCTCAGGACAGCTCACATTAAGTCAGTCTGGCCAAATGTCCTTGTATTTATTCGTTAGACATTACAAATTACAGTATTATCAATCCATCCATTTTCCAATCTTCTTATCCTCACAAGGGTCGCGGGGGGTGCTGGAGCCTATCCCAGCCAGGGAGAACATGCAAACTCCACACAGGGAGGCCGGAGCTGGAACTGAACCCGGTACCTCTGCACTGTGAAGTTGACGTGCTAACCACTGGCCCACCGGGCCGCCCAATTACAGTGTTATGATTTTTAAAATTTGCTTAACTATGACTTTGGCTTGCAAACGATCCAGAGTGAACACTGCCTCCCACCCAAAATCAGCCAGGATATCGTGCTCCATCTCATCCGCGACCCTCGTCAGGATGAGCACTGCAGAAAATGTAGGCTAGATGATTTTGTTGAGTATTTAGAATGGACTACCTGTACTTTGAACACTTTGTTATAGACCATGTTTTGCTTTGGGATCTGCTTTCATGGAAATTGGAAGCCCTCTGCTCCCAGGTGAGACAATGCTTGCATAGAGGACAAAACCCACAGTGAGCTGGATGGAAACTCCATGGCATCACTCTGGAAGCTGGACTTCTATTCATGTGACTGAGCAGGATTATCTAAGTATTAGTTTGTCATAAACACCATGTGACGAACATCAAAGTCAGTGGGGTTACACATAGATAGATGACTGATTATCTAGCTATCTAGCTAGCTAGCTATCACCTTTTAAACCGCTATATTGCGTTTAACTTTATTCGTTTATTTTTGTTGTAAATCTGGGTATGTGAATGTGCTCAGTGTTTGTTGTAAATGTAGCTCAGTGGTTTCCAAAGTCCAGACCGAGGTCCATTTGTGACCCGCCATACTTTAATTTAGCGGTCCATGACATAAAATTTACTGTATTAAAAAATTGCCTGTACGAAAATGAAGTACAAGAAATGAAAATACGCAGGCATGGGGAAAACATTCAAACTCCACACAGGAAGGCCGGAGCCGAACCCTGTACCTCTGCACTGTGATGCCGAGTCACGAACCAGTTGATCACCGGGCCGCCTACACACACATACACACACACATCCATATATATATATATATATATATATATATATATATATATATATATATATATATATATATATATATATATATATATATATATATATATACACATATATATATATATATATATATGACGCAACAGCGCACAATATGGCACCAGCTTCCCGCCGTAGCTCAGGCAGAGCTGACAAGAAAGTAACCTGTAATGTCCGAGACCGACACCCCAATGCGAAAAAGAAAAGAAAAAGCCATATCTAAGTTTCTGGTGTTATTGAGGCGGCAGTGAAGTGGAGCTCAAGACAGTCACAGTTGTGACCCCCATCACACACACATATACTTACAGCAAACTTCTCGCGCTGAACTTCGAGCAAAATGTGTGTGTTTCATTTTTATGTTTTAAATATTGATGAATGAAGGAAAAAAAAAAAGGTCTCCAGCAGTAATGACACTTTTCTCATCCTGGCCAAAAAGTGCACTGCCTGAGCACCACGAGACAAGTGCGTTAGAAGCGCACTTTGAAAATAAAACCTGGCAGAGCAGTGACAAGGAACATGCACTGTTTTTGGCCTTTCTCCACTTGGGCCACAGTATGTCTTTTGTCATTCATAATAGTTTCTTCCTTTGACAATAATTGCCTGAAAGATGATAAAATTGTGTCGATATGCAATAAGACGAACAAGAAAGCCCAGCGAACATGGCGAACCCTGAGCGGAGCAACATTAGAAGTCATCTTTCTACAGGCTGCAGAGTGGAAGCAGCCTGTAGTCCCCTCGCAGGAATCGGGTTACATTCATGAGATGACTGACATATCGTGATGGCCATTCGTCTGGGTGTCACTGCATTCCACTTTCATGTTGTATTTAAAGAGCATGAAAAACAGCTCTCATCACAGGCCGCACTGTGAGTGTGTTCTCGCTCTGGTTTGAATACAAAGGTTGATATAGTCGATGGTTTCATCAACAAATTGTCTGAGCCACGATCCATCAGGATCTTCAGTTTTTACGTAGCCCCAAAGTATTTGTAGTTTGATTCTGTGCGCTGTTATGGTGCCTAGCTGGCTTGGCAATTCACAGTGAAAACTAGATCTGAAAATTCTAGCTGAGTTAGAACAGCAGGTAAGATGGGAGTAATGCCTTCCAATGTGAATTACAAATATTCTCTTGTTGTCGGAGCAATTGAGGACCTTCACAGCCAGAAATCAATTTGTGATTTCTTGGAACATGAAAGTACATTTCTTACATACATTGCATGTGAATGGATCAATGAACGTTTGTGATTGTGTTGGGGTGTGGGACTGAACCTATATTTATGACGGAATGTTTTTGGTATGTTGACGTGGTGATGTGAGTGAGTGCGATGTGAGGTGACACGAGTGCTTGTGTGGTTGCTTTGATGGAGTGTTGTTGAGGTGGACTGGAATGGTGGCAGTGTATGAGCGACAACAACATCCAGTGTTGGTTTGCCAAGTTGGACACTTCATTTGTCATTCGCCAGCGGCCAGGCAATCTGTGTGTCATTATAAATGCGTCATTATTTCAAGCCGATCAAATCTGTCATCGTCAGTCCGCCGTTACTCCGTCATCATTATTTTAACCGCGCTTCCGTCATCGCTAAATTAGTTAAGTTCGTCACTGCTATTTTCAGACCATCAGCCAGTCCATCGTCATCAGTTCGTCATCATTATTTTAACCTCATTCGTGTTCTTTCTAAATTATGTTTTGTTTTTTTTTAATCGTCTATTAAACAAATTATTACAGTTCATCACCACCATTTTTGGATGATTAGGACTTCTTTGGCGATGTCGTGTCTGCTAATCTATGTCGGGAATGTACTTACGTCACATGCACATGCACATGCACATGCACATGCACATGCACACACACACACACACACACTCACATACACACTCTCGCTCTCTCTCTCTCTCTCTCTCTCTCTCTCTCACACTCACACACACACACACACACACACACACTTACACACAGCGTGGTGAAGAAAAAAAAAACTATATGGGACAATATCATTGCGGTCTGTAAGACCTAGAGTCAACACAGCCAACTTTCGGAGAATGTTGAATTATCTGGTGAGCGGATTGACGTGTTTACAACTGTTTAACTGTCAACCAAGATAGCATTTAGCAGATGTTCAAACTTTTTTTTTTTTTTTTTTAATATCAGAGGAGCCCTTCCTCTTTTCAGTTCGAAACAACCCCAGTGTCATCTCAACCACGCACAAACACACGGGACATGTGGCCCATGTCTCCATCATTGGAACAGGAGTCCGTCAGTGACAGAATGAGAAGGTCTGCTGGTACTGACCCGGTTAGTGACAATTCCAGTGACAGATGAAATCAAATTTTTATAAGTTTCCTGTCATCCATCATTCGTCAGCAACACCGGTGTCCGTCAGTGATGGATTGACAGACCTTCCGTCAATACAGATGGAATGCCCACCTCTGTTGTTTTCCGTGTCTCGTCCGCCATGGATGTAGTTTTGTGGAACAGTTATGTGTTGTTTCGATTGTATGTAATTAACGTGTTGCGGCATTCTGCCTGTCTCTAAACCAAATTTCTGCCTGGTGGAAAAAAAATTAAAGTCACTTGTACTTTGTCATGTTCTGTTTGTCCGTGTCTGAGTTCCAGCTGGAGCGGTGGGCATTTCCCTTCAGCACTGTCTCGCACCATGATTAAGCCACTTCTTAAGGATGTAGCGCTCTCAGGGTGCGGCATGAATGACAACATGAAGTCCAAATGAAAATACAGGGTTTAATTCCTGGCAACCCGTGAGAACTGGTCCCACGAACATGAAACATACAAACAAGTGGCATTACAAGCCAAATAAAAGACAAAACCACAAAGACAATTAATTTAACATAAAATGCACACAAACCTCGTGGGCTCACACCCATAAGGGGCTGAACCTTCGCCGAAATCCTGCCTGTCTTCTTTTTGCCTCGTACAGTAGGTTTTCGGCACTCTCGTCATCTTACAAAAATGGCTATGCAGAGCTCACAAAACGTGTCTTTTAGTGGGCGCCAGTGAATGAGCACGGCAACTGGTGTCGGGTGGAACCTTTGTACGCGATAATTTGTTCCGGCCAACAATCGCCACTAGATGGCCAACGGTGAAACTGCTTAATAGGAAAGTATAGACAGTAACAACCGTCATTCCGACCACTCAGCGTTGGATTATTTGCCTTGCTCAATATTTTTGTCAGTAGTTTGTTTGTTTTTTGTTTTTTTTGGCCACATTTTTGGAATTATCGATTCATGCAAGTAATATTTTTTTGGTCTTACTTGTATCAGTGGCGGATGCTGGTCTGTCAAGGAGGGGAAGCTCAATTTCGGCCTACATCATAAAATGTGTCCGTTTATTTATACGTGAATTCTACTCTCTGTTCCTTTTCAAGAAAATGATCTGTGACCCTGTCATACCAACAAGGCGTCTTTTCCAGGGTCTTAACTGTGGTGATATAAGTCAGCCTGCGAACACAAGCAACTACAATAAAAAACACCAGAAATAAAAGATTAATCTGTCGCAAGTCGTTTTCAACAAAGAGAGTGTCGCTAAGATTATTAGAGGAAGTATCCAGTCCAACTCAGAACAGAATGAGAATTGAAAAATGCTCCCACGGATGCCTACACCATAAGATCGGTGATTGGCTCACTTCGCTGTCAATCAAAAAGAGATTCAGCCTCAGACAGATCATCCAATCATCATGCAGAAAAGCTGAGCGTCTGGGCCAGCCGATACACACCCACTGTCCATAGACTCCCAGAGACGCTGAGCATCCGATGGACGGGACAAAACCAGCATTTATCCAATGACTTGTCTCGTTTCAATGCATTGGGACAACGGGCTCTGAACTCTCTCAATGCCCAGCGTCCGCGCTATAGACGCTCAGCGTCCACACAGTTTAAACCACACTGAAGCTGCGGGAATGAATGAGAAGAGGGTCGCGTCGTAACCAGTAATAAGAAGCTGATTCGGAACAAAAGTTGAGCGCGTTGTAGCGCATATTTAGTCAATGACATGGACACACAATTGTATGTTCACACATATATTTGATCAGTTATTTTTTGACATTTTCGGGGAAGCTGAGCTTCCCTTGCAGTCTTAGAGCAATCGCCTCTGACTTGTATTC
>CAAKHF010021756.1:0-22950 GCA_901007745.1 Hippocampus kuda
TCCATTTGTTCCGCTCTAGTATTTCCTGAAAAGGCCCGTGTCAGTCTCTTCGCTGTGGTAGAAGAAGATAAACCCGTCGAGGGGTTTTAAAATAAAAAGGAAATCGTTGGACCGTGTGTGTGTGTGTGTGTGTGTGTTCAAGTGGAAGAGTGTTTCCATTGATAAGAGTGTACTGTGTGTTTTGAGCATGAACGCTTATATTCCTCGATAGCAACGTCAAGATAAAAACGCAGGCCAAAGGATAAGAATCGTATCGTTACAAAAACGTTATTCTGTCAAACCTGTGCAGGCTCGAGATAAGGACGTGATGTATTATGAAGGACATAGAAGGAATTCAGGTTCTATTGTCCGTGTCGCCGTATGTCACTCGTGAGCTTTATTACGTGCTGGATTGGACATTTCTCGTTTTATTGCATTGCAGGTTACACAGATGGAAGCCCCACTTGCTAAGCGTCTGGCGGTATTGTCCGTCTTCATCTTCCTCTTCTCTCAAGGTAAGACACCCTCGCACTTTTTCAGTGATGGAACTCACTGAGTACAAATATTAGAGCCGATTTTTCAGGTGGCTGTAAGACACAACCTTTTTTTGGGCTGATATGGAAAAAAAAACCCCCCACATACAAGTAAGGTATATTTTTCAGTTGCGATCATGAGCTAATGTCGTATTATTGATACTCGCTTCACAATGTTAGCAAAGCTCTTGGAATGTGTGATTTGGGAAATGTGCACAAAAGTTTGAGCCAATGTTAACTGGCTCTTGGGTTAAAAAATAAAACATTGAACATGCAACATTGATCAATGTTATCAAAAGGGGTGTTGTACATACAGTACAAATTCATTTTTACTTGTTATTATTTTTAACCCTTTTAGGGACAGCGGTTACTAAAGTGGACAGCTTATCAGGTTACAGGGTACATGAAAGGGTTAAATACATTTCAGAGTCTGTGCTTTTTTCACTTTTACCTAAAGTACTGGAATTGAATCAGTACTTGTACCTTTACCAGAGTATTTTTTGATTACACAAGTATCTTTACTTTGGCCACCTTTTGATGTGAACCTTCACATTCAGTGTCATGTCTCCACATAGTATCATGCGACCGAGATCTGCACTTTTGCGGCACCTGGCGGCACGGCAACCATCCAC
The DNA here is from genome assembly GCA_901007745.1 of Hippocampus kuda. Lineage (NCBI taxonomy): Eukaryota > Metazoa > Chordata > Actinopteri > Syngnathiformes > Syngnathidae > Hippocampus > Hippocampus kuda. The sequence goes on from CAAKHF010021756.1 coordinate 1,145, forward strand.
TGAGCCTAAACTTCGACATCTCACCCGGGTGTGGTCAGATCATCATAGCGGCCAATGAAAGCTCGCTGGCTGTCCGCGGGCAGATTGCAGCGCAATGCAAGCGCTCCGGCACGCACCAGCTCATCCGCCAGGCGCTCGACTCGGACGGGCAGAGTCGCTTCTGCTTGTACTGGGAGCCGCTTCAAGACCAGTTGAAGTTACAGGTAACTGGAGGGGCTGGCGATGACGTCATTTTCACCATCACAGTTGTGGATCTGACACGCATTATATTGATCATGGGTGAGCAAACCGTGGACGGTGTGAAATTTGGTGTGGCCCCCCTGAAAATTCACAAACATTATCAAGAGTGCTGAAATATTACAGTTACAATGTGGCCATATTTTTCCATAACATTGGTTTCTTTTTTTCCTTTTTTTAAAAATTTAATCTCAAATCATTTAGACCGTATAACAGAGAGAAATGTAGTTTCCCTTTTTTTAATTTCTTTTCATTTATTTATTTTGCGAAAATATTCCAACTGTTTAAGACCAGAGGATACATCTGCCTTGTTTTGAGTCGTTGCGTGACAGTGAAATGGCCACATGACTCATTCCACATTGTTTTTCTTTTTTTTAATTGTCATCATTAACAACATCCTGAGGCCTGATGATCAAACGTACAAAGGACTCACCAGAGGATGCAAACCACACATTCGCAAAAAATAAAAATAAAATAAGAAGCCTCAGAAATGGATGTGGACTCACTGAAGTTGTTGCTTAGGTGGGCATGAGGAACTTCACGCTTTGCTGGCCCAGCGGCATGCCCGACTCCTGTTGCACATACTTGTCGTACGGCTCCAACGCACCCGAGGCCACCTACGGCATCGCAGACGGGCTCATCGAGAATGACATCGTCACCCGTAAAACCCTTACGGCCTACGCGTTTGACGGGACCGCTGTCAAATGCGGTGAGATACGGGCGGGGCGTGTTATTTATCGATCATTATTCAAACCTTTCCAATGGCATTTTTTAAAAGTCTTATTTTTGTGTTTTTGTAGCCACCTTCTGTTCCAAGCAGAGCAGTGGAGGCGCCCAAGTCCATGTGTAATTTCCTCCCTCCATTTCGTTTTCATGTGCCTTTTCATTTTAAGTAACATGGCAGCTATTTTAATGTCAAAACACTCCCCTGTATGATTTACTTGAATAGCTGAGCTGACAAAAAGGTAAAAAAATAATAATAATAATAATAACCTGGCCAGTACTGATAAAAGCTTGGGAAAAATCTGAGTTACAGCTGGAATGACGTGAAATGAAGTGTTGAAGTGTTTGTGTGTGTGTGTTTGGTTCTGTGCCTAGGACTGACCAGGCTTCTGTGGAGGCCCTGTGTGCCCTCAGCTCAGAGGTGGCGCTCAAGAATGGCTTCAGAGGCATGAACATCAACTCGCCTGTGAGTCAAACACACAAAAAGTGAAGTAAGAACTTGATGCAACCATGGATGTGATGAGAAGATGCACAAAGTCAGAAAACACGCTCATGGGTTGTTGTTTGATCGTCGCACTCTGTGCCACCAGCAGATGTGACGCATCCTCCCCTCTGTACGAAAGCACCACCTGGTGATTAAAATGAAATTGTAGCCCGCAATCTAGCCTCATGACAGCTTGTCACTTTGTAAATTCATATTTATTTTTGATATTCTTATCTTCATTTTGACTTGATGATTGTTTTTGTAACACTGTCATATTTTAAAAGTTCTTACTGTATTTTTTTTTTTTTATTCCTGTACTTAATCATATACTGTATATATGTTTTTTTTTTGTTTTCCAGCGTGTGAAAGGCTTTGTCCCAGAGTCAACCACCCCCACCATTCACCTTCCCCCGGCTTTGAAGCAAGCTGCCAAGAACAACAGCAAAGTTGTCTACACCTTCTTCAAAAACAACTCCATTTTCCAGGTGAGTCCCGGCGATAAGACACAGTCATAAAATTATACCAGGACAGTACATAACATGGTGCCGCTGTGCAATGTGCGCGCCTTTCAGGAGGGTCTCAAGGAGGTAAGGGTTCTTGATGATGTGGTCGAAATCTCCGTGGGTAACCAAGTCATCCAGAACCTGACTGAGCCAATCAGGATTGGCTTCCATCATGATGTCATCCCGGTAAGTTTTGTGTGTGCGTGTGTGTGTAGAGCCTGCAAACTTAAATCATAATACACGTGATAAAAGCTTTTTTCCCCACCTTCATTCCAGAAAACACATTCAAGGACATGCGTCTCGTGGGACACTAGGAAAGGTGGGAGAAACATTATCACTTCATGAGCTGTATTTCCTCAAACAGTGGCCTCCCTCTCTAATGGTGGCTTGATCAAGGCCTTACCTCAAATTGTGTTTTTACTTCAGAAATGACCTTAACATGGCATGTGATACCATCATGTGTTGCAGTAGTTGGCTGTCTTTACCAAATTGACATAACGGTAGTGTTTTAACTATTCATCATTTGTTTTCTTCTGCTGATTTATTATTATTTCATGATAATTATACACTTAAAATCTCCCAAAATGTAGTGACATGTGCTTTTATTGTTGTTTTTCTTACATACAAACTTAAAAAAAAAATAATTTTTAGATTTAAGAAAAAAAAATCCAAGATACAGTGTATGCCTTTCTAATTCAAACTTTTGAGAATAAATAAAGTAAAATGAAAGCCTCCCCTCCTACACCGTTTGAGGAAATATGGAATCATTTCCCCATTTCTTCTTCTTGAATGATGCAGAAGAAAGTCTTGAGTGTGGATTTTGTGTGTATAGATCCGATGAGGGTGAAGTGGTCGGTGGAGGGTTGCAAGACGCAGCAGAGAGGAGAGAAGCACACCGACTGCCTCTGCGACCACCTGACCTACTTCACAGTGCTGGTGGTGAGCCATGCACATACATGTACTGCATACATACACGAAACTACCGAACTCGTGCCGACTTGCAGTACTGAGAGACACTTCCGCTTCCAACAACAGCAACTGGAGCCTCGCCCCGTGCGCCATCTGCTGGCTCTGACTGTCATTACCTCTCTGGGCTGCGCCACATCTTTCGTCAGTGGCATCGCTCTAATCGTCTTCCTCTGCAGGAGAAGGTCATTTTTTACAACAGAATGTTAAAAATGGTGTGTGAGAAAGATATATGAAACGTGATCACCCACCCACCCTGTCCTTCAACAGGCGAGCTAAGGATCCGTCCACTCCCATCCACCTGGGCCTGGCTGTGTCGCTCACCTTTCTCAACGTGCTCTTCTTCTTCACCGGCGTCCTGGCCAATGCAGGAGGCCAGGAACTGTGCGTCCTGATCGGTGCGGGCCTTCATTACGCTCTGCTCAGCGCCTTTTCCTGGATGGGTATTGAAGTGTTCCACACCTTCTGGCTGGTCTACGTGGTGTTCAGACCCTCCCCAAAACTTTACGTGTGGAACCTGGTCGGCTTCAGTGAGTGTCCGTGCTCGCTGGCCTCAAAAGATTGCTGGAAAAAACAGGTTGAGGGATATTTTAAACACTCTGTAATTACATTTCAGTCTTGCCTGCCATACCGGTCGTTATCCTGGCCAGGGTGGATGACATCTACGGCTTGAGGGAGGTGGCGTCCAGCGAAGACGAAGACAACCCATTCCTGATGTAAGCCTTGGTTCAGAAATGGCAAAAAATGTGAAATATATATGTACAGTGGTGCCTCAATATGCAAATGACACAACTTTTTTGGGAGTATTTTGAGATACGAGCCGTTCAGCAGATTTCGGGCTTTTAAGATCAGATAAGATTTATTTGAAAGTTTAAACTTCAGATGTGAATTTTGTATCGTGGCTGCAAATTTTGCATCACCCTAAGAAGCAGTTTAGTAGATGGAGAACATTTCTTCTCAGTAGGCTTCAAGCTATTTAATGTCAATTCCTGTTATGTTTATTCAGTCAAACTAACCGCAAAGCAAAGAAAATTATGTGTCTTTAAAAAAAAGAGCAAACATCTTTTCCCTCGGATTGAACCTGAATTCTAATGTTTATTTAATGAAATTTGGTTCATTTATTTCCAACAGCATATTTGCTTTATTCCATAACATGTCTCTTGACTGCACTGCTTCCAGTTGTGTATGCTAGATCCCCCCCCATCACATTTCATCCTCTGGGCTGCCTTGTTAACCCGATCTGCTGTGAGCCTTCACAACCAGTTGTGCTGGCCAACTTGAAATTATTAGTGATGGGACTATTTTTATTTTTTTTTCTATGCCCTAATTAGTTTGTCAGAGCAAAACTTGTTCCAGCCAACTTCCCTGAGTAAAACACATCTGTAGCCATCTGTACACATGAATACAATTTAGTAATAAGCATCCCTGATGCGTACACCCGTTTTCTCCCCATACTACCACTTAACTCATGTTTGTTTGGTTTTGTGCAGATTTTACATTATTAGTTTTTTTTTCCTCCATAGAAAATAATAGAATTGGAAAATGTTCAGTAATCCACTGACCGGGCACATTTCAAGTCATATTTTCACATCCAAGTGTAAAAAGAATTTTGTTCTGAACTTTGATGATGAAGGGATAATGCGAAGGAAGATATGCCTTCACACGTCATTGAGACAGAGCGTAAAAAGACGGGAGCTCTGTAAGACGTAAAAACTGCTAAACTTCCAAAGAATTCCAATGTGTCCTAATAGTAGGTCTTTGACATCCTGCGGTCCAAATACATAAAAGATAAAGAATTGCAGCAGGCTTGATCTTCAACTGGGGCGGGGTGGGGTGAGGTGATTTTGTTTCTTGCAGATGCCAAGTACGTGACAACTGAGGCAGAGCGGGAAGTGATTTGTAACAAAGCAAGCTTCCTCTGTGTTGCCAACTTGGCCACCTTCCAACCCATCAAGCGACATATTTTTTTTCTATGCGTTAAGCAACAAATGTAGTGACTTTTTGTGATGTAATTGGCGATTCTGAGACTCCCTCCAGAGCAGGAGATGTTCCACTTGATGCTCCCGGACTGTATCCATTTTCATCCATTTTCTCCTTCTCTCAACACCCGTGCCGCCCTACATAGTGACAAAAGAGGACTACGTCTGAATGTGTAGATAGGATTTCAAGAGATTTTTTTTTGTCCCTCATGGGCTTCCATTATTATCTCGTTTTTCGTGTGTCCAGGTGCTGGATGAAGCCCAACCCCACGGCTTTGCTGGCTCACCATCTCACCAACACCACCATGCTGGCCTTGCTGGTGTCAGCAGGCCTGGTGATGCTCCTCCTGGTCTACCGAGAGATTCGCACCCGGGACGAGTGGCAAAACAACCGCGTGGCCTTCCTCAGCATCTGGGGCCTCAGCTGTCTGTTCGGCACCACCTGGGGTCTGGCCTTCCTCGACTTCGGACCTTTCTCAGACTTTATCCTCTTCCTCTCCTGCATTCTCAATTCCTTCCAAGGTATTTCACGAAAGGAGGCAGGATTGGGACTGCATTTGCTCGTTTTGTTTTTTGTTTTTTTTACAGAAGGTCCAACTAAATATAGTAGTCAGTCATGAGTGTTCAAGTTGCCCAAAGGGAGCAGCAGGCTATTGTATCAGTGTGGGAACGCCCCTTTGAGAGAGTGTAATCGAGACTCACCATGCCGTTGGCGCCTGGCAGAAGAAAGGCTACTTCCTGTCATGTGCTTTGACGCACTAAAGCGCAGCATTGGATCCATTCTAAATGGGGATATGATAGTCCTGCACTACTTTGTCTATGGTGTTAAGACCCACAAAAAAGTCTCATGCTTGTAAAGACACAGGAGTTTAGCCATTTTGATTTGAAACAGCCATTTTAGTGTCCTTTTGGCCAGATTTAAAAATTTGCCAGATAAGGCTGCAGAAAGTTGCACAAATTCACCCTCCAAATATGGTTTTGCTTTCCAATGTGAAATCATGAGTAGATCTTGTTTGATCTTGGCCAGACATTCTAAGCTTAAGACCGCTTAGCATGTTTTGAAAATTGGTTCCCCAAAGCCAGTTCAACTTGGCATCATGAAACTTGGTAGCGATGCCTATCATAAGAAGACCCACAAAAAAAAAAAAAAAGTATCACACCCAAAAAGACACAGGTGAGCCATTTTGGTTTTGAAGCTGCCATTCCAGGTTCATTTTGGCCTGACTCAAATTTTAGCTCAATAGCGCTTCTCAGAATGTTTTGAAAATTCAGCCCGCAACACCATTTTCACTCAGCAACTGAAACATTTGGGGGACATGTCGATCAAAAGCAGAGCCACAAACAATGGCTCAGCCATTTTTGTGTTTTTTGTAGCTACTGTATTGCGTGGTGTACTTGAACACACATTTGTCCGATAGATTTTTTTCCAATACTAAAACTTTAACCGCATCTACTAAACAGATAAGATAAGAAAAGATAAGAAAACCTTTATTAGTCTCACAATGGAGAAATTCCCAATTCACAGCAGCAAAGTTATGAAAGGAAGAAGTAGAACAACAAAATTAAGGAGCTGCTGGAAAGGCACTCAGATGGGTGACCCATACCTTGTTCTTGGATTGTCATCCAACTTTCCCCTCTGTCTCCTAAATGGCCTGAAACCGCTGTGTTTTCTGCAGGCTTCCTGCTGATGCTGAGGTTTTTCATGCTGGACTGGATGCGCAAGCACGCAGTGAGGATCAGAGAGTCGCCTGCCAAGGTTTGTCACATGCCCACGTCGCCGTCCACCATAAGTCAGGAACCTCTGGAGCCGCTTTGTCCCCGTTCTTGAGGCCTCCCCCGCTTTACTGTACACAAACGTCACTCAGGTAAAACCGCCTCCATGTCGGCCCGGAGCCTGGACCTTCCTCGAACACCTAGACTGGCTCTAGTTGTATATGTTGTATTTTTTGTTTTTAACTTTAAGCTAGAAAGTAATGATCAATCAAGCTTTATTTCCAGACAGAGGAAAGAAAGGTTACTGCACTGGTATTTCCTCTTGACTGTTTGATGAACCATTTCTGCGTTGGACCTTAGCTTTTGTAATTTTTTTTTGTACAGTTTTCAAGTAGCACTTTAGCTCTTCTGTTTTTGTATGACATGCTTGTGTGGGAAAGGCTGGATTGTTCAGTTTGCCTTTCAACTTTTCCTGCTTGAATTATTTTTGATTTGAAACACAAAGCTGTTTTATCTTTTGTCTCCGTTTTTTTTTTCCTCACACAACTTGGAGATACTGCACATGCCTTCCTGTTGGACACAAATACTGTATTCCCCTGTAGTGACTGGAGATATTTGCTGAACTGCAGTGAATATTGGGTGGAGGCCTTTAGTTTCATACTGGACAGCCTGCGGTACAAAAGCCCATTTGAAATTGTTTTGTTCCTCGGTGAAAATTATTCTCAGGGCCAAATAAATTGTCTCTGGCTTTTTATGTTTTTGTATTTTTGGGGGGTTTTGTTTTTGTTTTTTACACCATCTAAAAAAAAATCAGCCCCTAAAAGAAGTTTTAGTTGGCCACATGGCTGTACATTTGCTTGGCAATTTGGTGTCATGAAGTCTTGCCTTAAAAGACACAAATGTCAGACTACCTGCAATAACATTTAAAGTGACATTTAAAAGTCCTTCCAAGCTTCGGCTTTCCAGATGCCACATCTGCTCTGCAATGTGTTGTGGTTAAAAGACCACTGGCATCGGATGTTAGTGTGCAGGTAATAACGGTCACCGCAGTTGTCTATTTGAGGTGCGGTGTCTATTACAGAAGAGGCCACTGTTTGAGAAATTACGGGAGATAGGCAAAAAGGTTGACGTTCCCGTTAAAAGGGAGGTCAATGATGTTAATAATTAAATGTTTGCCTCTTTTTCATGTATTCATTCATCAATGATTATGATGAAAGCACAAAATGGGGGTGACTGTTTTAAAAGAAGCCCCCAAATGGAGCAAAGACTTTGAGACTTTGAGAATACACGTTGCTCGAATATGAAAACAAACAAGTGTTTCACATGACACGTTACACAACAGGAAATGTTCATTGGAGTCATCTGCTTTGAATTGACACCCTTGTTAAAATCGTTTCTTTGGTACACCCAAAATGTGAGTATAGTCATTTTTAGTCTGATTAGTTTTAACAATACAGTATATGCAAAAAAAAAAAAAAAAAAAGGAACAAGAATAAGCCCAGCAGAAATAAGAAGTTTTTGTTTAGCGTTTTTATAGTATTTGTCCCTCTTTTTTTTTTTAACTTTTCCAACCCTTAACTATGAACCATGACATAATAAAGAGATTATGTTGAAAAGTCTTGTTTTGACTTGTAAAAGTGACACGTTGAAGTGGTGTGTTTTTGAAACAAATCCTGATTTTACATTGAAATTAATGTGACCTACCAGCAACTAAGTGAATTATTAGCTACTGTGATGTTTGCACTTTTTTGTCTCTGTATTCGCCACGCTATTGTTATTCAGGTTGTTGTGTATATTTGTTTTTGTTGTTGTTGGATGTACAGTAAATGGAGCGTGAAAAGAAATAATTTTGAGGAATAAAAACACTCATGAAAGTGTGGTGCTTGTCACACTTGTGTTTCCTATGAAGTATAAAAGTTGATCTTGCTTCCTGGAATTGTCACTGACATTGCTGACTTGACAGCAACATCTGAGCGAACTTAAGTGTGTTATTTTTACCCCCCACTTTATCTACACTGTCAAGTATAGCGGACATGCTGTGATAAAACTAACTCCTAACTCTCACAAGCACACACGATGGCTGCCAAGGCTTCCAAGTCACCTGACTGTGACGTGAAGAGCAATTTCGAGTGCAAAATGGTCCTGGGCTTGATAAGTGGATGCTAACACAGTGTTTTGCACCACCTGTGACACTTTGCACCAGCGTTATAATTGCAATGACCGCCATTACTTAGCACCCTTGATCATTGCAGGACTACTCTAATTATTTGCCTTTTCTTCACATGGTAGTAGCAGCTATCTTTTATGCAATACTATATATTCACTCAGTCAGTTGGTAAAAAAAAAAAAAAAAAAATGCGGACAGAGTTCCAGGATACATCCACACGTAGCCATTTTTAGAGGGGTCAAATAGTGAGCATCAATCGGATTCTTGTCTTGTTTTTGACTGGCAGAGTGCTGACAAGGAGAACATTCTCACCAATTTGACCTCCTCAGCTCCACCAAAGCATGATGAGCAACTCATATGTTATGCTATGTACTGGAATAGTATTAGAATTTCTTAATCTAATTTGTAATACAGTACTATATTCTTAATGTTGTCAATTACTTTTATATTTAATACTTTTATTACATCTTGAATATTTGCTTGAACTTTTTATTCATATTTTAAAATTTTGATTTGATGAAAAATAATTTGTTAATGAATTTATTATTGCAAGTGTTTATTATCATTATTATTTTAGCCATTGATGTATTTGTAGCCTGTAGCCAGGCAGACCTCAACCGCAACTGCCCTGATGACCAATTATTTTATGTTTAATATGTATCTTTCTCTGTTTAATGATTTGAATATATTTGTGAAATAAAATGTATTCCTAAAAATACATTCTTTTAACCGTCTAGCTATAAATATAGTTGGGGGAAGGGTTGAATTTAATACAATAAAAAAATTGGTGATCACGAAATAAATTACAATTATTCAAAATAATGCTGAACAGCTTTTATTTAATGTACAGTATTGAAAATAATCGTTATTCAATTTTATTTACACAAAAATATTTCGTTGTTTTCTTTATTTCTTTTTCAATCGCCGCGCCTACATTACTTCACACTGCTCAATGTCGAATATAAAAATATATTAGGAAATAAAATCCATCCACCTTATGTCGGTTTGGTACGAAATACATTAAAATAATGGAACGTGTCTTTTCTTGTCGTCACTCAACGATACGCGATGACGTCACAGTGTCGCTGCAGACCAGTTGCCTCCAGGTGCCGGTGGTGATGCACTCAAACTCTGTGGACGCCGGCTGTCAGACTTCATTTGGAGTAGGAGGTCGCTCAGGTACTAACGGGACGCACACACGATGGTCTTTTTTTTTTTTTTAACACACACACCACACACACACACACACTCACGCGCGCACACACAGGGGTCGTTTTTAGCAAATTTTCGTTAGGGGGAAGGTGGCATGGGCCGCTTTTCAGTGTGGGACAAAGCGCGAACTCCTGGCCGTCAATTGTAGTAACGCCGTAGCGCCATAGGGATCGAAAAAGATTAATTCCAAAATAAAACATTTAATTATCCATCTTTTGGAACTAAATGTTATTTGTGCCGCCTTTGCAGTGCTTTATTGTGAAAGTCATCCGTGGAAATGAAGCTGTGATTAACGGTAACTTTGTTCTTCCTGGTGTTTAAATAACGGATGCCGGCATATGTAAAATATGTCCTTTCGTCGAGTTTATACCTGAGAATGAATACCAACATATATATCAGTCATAAAATAAAAATAATCTTTAATTCCACACCAATCTGTCATAATTGGTGTCGAATCGTCATCGAGAATGAGCTCACACGGCAACACTGGCTGTAACATTAGAAAAGGATCGACCCCAAACTCCATGTCAACTACTTTAATGTAATTTATAGGAAAAAATGTATGAAAAACGTTATTAAACACATATTTTGGTTTTAATTTCATTTCATTGTCGCAGAACGAAATTATTTATTGAACGAAGGTCATGTTTGCAAACGATGATGTATGTTTCCTGAGGCAATGGCTCCTACTACATGGTGCCAGCTGTTTTAACGATATTTTTAAAAAGGAGTCATGAATATTTTTACATTGTGTGTGTTGCCTTTTTGGGAGTGCTACACAAACTCTGTGATCTCCACTTGCTTCTTTTTACACGCCTGTGTGACAAGCATTTCCAGTCGTGAGGTTCCACTGAACAGAGGCGTGCTCCTTTTATGGCGCAATCAGCAATGACCTTGGGGTGGAAGTACTGGGGTTATATTTCACAGAAAAAAAGAAATTTTAAACCTTGAATTTGTGAATAGTGTGCCAAAAATATGCTCCGGATTATTCTGTACAGTTGTAAATTGACTTGGGTGAAGTAATAAAAATCAAATAATCAAGGCAGTGTAATGCCCTCGAATATAGGCAAAGACAGCCACATTTTCCAATGCACTTTTAACACTTTATTGAACAGGAGAGAATCAACTCATAAGAAATGGAAACACTCACAAGGAGCTGCTGTTGCCACAACTCATGCCCAGATGCTCAAATGCAGACTAATGGATTCCATCTCAGTCGTCATGCTAAAGCAAACTTCAAACACCAAAGATTACAGTGCATACATTTATTACACTTCATATATGCCACATTAACTGTACTTCCCATAAACTTCCATTTCCGGTCCTATGGTTATCATCACTGACATGTATCCAACAGCTGTCTGCAGAGGTTACCACCGCTGAACCTCAACTGACCCCGGCCAGCGCCATCAAGTTGGACCTTGAAGCCTCCACAATGACGTCAAGTAACGGCGCACTGGCGGGGCCCCCTAAGGAGAGCATGCAGTTGAAGAAGGAGATCTCCCTCCTGAATGGTGTCAGCCTCATCGTGGGCAACATGATTGGATCAGGCATCTTCGTGTCCCCCAAAGGCGTGCTCTTCTACAGCGCTTCCTACGGATTGTCGCTGGTCATCTGGGCCGCCGGTGGTCTGTTCTCGGTGGTGGGAGCGCTGTGCTACGCTGAGCTGGGCACCACCATCACCAAGTCGGGGGCGTCATACGCGTACATCCTGGAATCCTTCGGCGGCTTCCTGGCCTTTGTGCGCCTGTGGACCAGCCTGCTGATAATTGAGCCCACCAGCCAGGCCGTCATCGCCATCACCTTCGCCAACTACCTGGTGCAACCTCTATTCCCCACGTGCGAGCCACCCTACACCGCCTCACGCCTCATCGCCGCCGCATGCATATGTACGTGTGCCGGCCGCTCATCTAATAACTGTAGCAGGCTGTGCACTTGGTAATAGAGACTTAAGCCAGCCGCTTTCCAGGGGAGGTTTTCTTTATAATATGTTCTATGCACCCCCACTAGTCTAAACATGGCATGGAGAACATCTTGAATGACAGCGTTCTTACTTATCTTCCAAGGCTCATAAAATAGAATATTATGTTTTATGACTATATAAACACAGAAACACCCACAAAATAAAAGATCAGACTATACTTTCATTACACACAAAAAAAGTTTGTTTATATCTTATTCCATTTTCAGTGTAGCATGGGTTGGTTTCAACCTATCTTGGACCAAAAAATATATAAAACATGCTTTTTGTGAAAACACATTTTATACACAATTACTTTAATGCTAATAATTTTTGCTTTCTATAAAATACCTCAACAACAACTACATGTGCTTTTGATGATAAAATAATGTATTGACAAATATTCAGCAGTGTAACAATTTTACATTTTGTAGTAAATTTAACGTGACAATCACTTTGATCAATTGCAAGCTGCTTTCAAAGGCCGAATTTCCAGAGGTTCGCCATGTTCGCGAGCGTCAAAGCGTGGTTTTGATACACGGTGATCTTATCTGAAATTTGACCTAATGCTGCCACCCGCTGGCCATACAATTTTTTTCTGTTTACTTTCTGAGCTTTCTGATCAAACCAAACAAGTCAACCATGACTTTTTTCCACCCATTCCTGTAGAAAAATGTTGATGGCAATTGCCGTCATTGGAGCTCTTCCGTTGACAACATTTCACATCAACCGCGCTTGAAAAGTTAATATTGTGTTTGTGGAATATGCACTCGGCAGAAATATCCATACATTTTCATCTGTCTCGGGCAACTGCCATTTTGCCTGATTGACACTTGTTGACTGAAAATGACATCACAGTGCCCAAGGGATCAAATAATCGTCAGTGCAAGGCAAAATGGCCGCCCACTGAGATGGATGAAAACCGCAGGATTTTAATTATTCATTCACAATTACAATATTAGTCAAACTTCCGTATTTAGAACAGTGGGGGCACATACAACCTATTATTATAATTACATTTTTGACTTGACTTCCCCTTTAAAAAGTAATGACATCCACTCCAGCTTGTGTTTGCTCGCGCGTGTCTCCTCAGCCCTCCTCACCTTCATCAATTCGGCTTATGTGAAATGGGGCACCCGCGTGCAGGACCTGTTCACCTACGCCAAGGTCGCCGCACTCATCGTCATCATCATCACAGGCATTGTCAAGTTGTTCCAAGGTGAGCCAAAGACAAAAATGGAATAAAATTTAAAAAAACACAAATCTGTGATGAAAAAAATCGGTTGGAATTGGAAAGAAAAATGAAAACATGTAAAGTATGTGCCAAAAATATGAGACACAAACAAAATTAGAAACAACAATAACCCCCTCTCGGAAAAATATAACAGAATACAAAAAATACACAATTATTTGGGGAAAAAAACGGTATAAAAATACTAAATATTTGATTTTAAAGTTACAAATTTTTGGCCAAACATGCCCAAATATTAGAGGGAAGGAAAATACATTTCACAGAAATAATACTGAGATAAAATATCAGGAAACATGAGGAAATTCAAAATCAAGGGCAAATCGTATTCAAAAATTTCCAAGACCAAATCACACCGAAATCAAAAACACACAAATATTATGACATTTTTGAGGACAAAAAAATACACAAATACTTAGGGGAAAAAATAAGGCAAAAAATACGAGAAACCAAAAAAAAAGTATATCAGACACAGTTACAAAATACGAGACAAAAAAATCGAATGAAAAATAAGGGTAAAAAAATAAATCGATAAAAGGTTTGCTTTTCTGTTGGTCAGGTTACACTGGCAACTTCGAGTCGTCCTTCCAAGGCTCCACCACAGACGCCGGCAACATTGCTCTGGCGCTCTATTCGGCCCTCTTTTCCTACTCAGGCTGGGACACCCTCAACTTTGTCACCGAGGAGATCAAAAACCCCGAAAGGTTGGTCCCTTTCTTATGTGACTTGCCCCTTTTTTTTTTTTTTTTGACTTTCTTGCCACTGAATGGGAGCGGCGTGATTCTCATCGGCTTTTTCGCAGGAACCTTCCTCTGGCCATCGCCATCTCCATGCCCATCGTCACCACCATCTACATCCTCACCAACGTGGCCTACTACGCCGTGCTGGACATGAGCGCCATATTGGCAAGTGACGCCGTGGCCGTGGTAAGGCACAATTTCTCAAATCGGGTTTCTAGTCAGCGCTCGAGCCAATTGGACTGACCTGATTCAAACGTGAGGGAATTCCCGTCGTGTGTTGAGACTTTTGCAGACCACGCGTTAGGCATGATGAGCTGGACCATCCCCATCGCCGTGGCACTGTCCTGCTACGGTGGCCTCAACGCCTCCATCATTGCCGCGTCCAGGTAGCATTCGATTCAGTGCTTTTTACTCTTGTCTTGGTGTCACATCCACCATGTTTGCTGGTTGTGTGTCTGCGCAGGTTATTTTTTGTGGGTTCCCGTGAGGGCCACCTTCCCGACGCCCTGTCCATGATCCACACGGAGAGATTCACTCCCATCCCCGCTCTCATTTTCAACGTAGGCAACATGCACCACTGTTTTCTGTTCTACCTGAATTGTCTATTCTACCTGAATTTTCGAGTCAATGCTCTAGCCATCACCATTTTGAACCAATTTGCCAGAAAAAAAATAAGGGTTTCTTTTTCAATCCGGTTCAGACAAAGAGAGATTCTTTATCTTTCAAGGATATCTTGACTCAGGTGGTCATGGTCAAGTAGCCAAATGATGTGATGGGAGATTTGTTGCTTCCAGTGCTTGATGTCGCTGATCTACTTGACGGTGGAGGATGTCTTCCAGCTCATCAACTACTACAGCTTCAGCTACTGGTTCTTCATGGGCTTGTCCATCGTGGGTCAGATCTACCTGAGGTGGAAGGAACCGCAACGACACAGACCGCTCAAGGTAAAGCATCGTTACTCTCACTTTAACGGCCCACGTCCCAATTCATCTGCTGTTAATGTTTGGAATGATAATTGAAAAGTTTTTTTGTGCGCGTTACGCAGCTGAGCCTGTTGTACCCGCTGGTGTTCTGCATGTGCACCATTTTCCTGGTGGCCGTGCCGCTCTACAGCGACACGCTCAACTCCCTGATCGGCATCGCCATCGCCCTGTCAGGGTTGCCCGTCTACTTCTTGGGCGTTTACCTGCCCGAGTCCAAGCGCCCGCCTGTCATCACCAAGCTGCTGCGTGAGTTAGTTTAGACATCTGGCTGTGGTTTTGTTGTGGTTTTTTTGCTGATTACTGTATTTAAGGTTCAAAAGTTTTGAAAACGTATCATTTTATTTGTCCAGTATGCACTCAAGTGTCTGTAGTCAGCTGCTGGCTGAATCATGTGTGCCGCTGGGTGAAAACAAATTATTTCTGCTGAGATTTCAGGATTTAATTAATTCATGGACAAATAAAAGCTTTGTTTTGCATTTTAACAATTTGTTTTGGCAAACAAAAAGTTCCAGAAGGATTTTCCATTTTCACTTCAAATGCACGTTGAGAATCATATGAAAGACTTCAGCCGTTAAAAATCAATGGCCATTTTTTAAATTAAAGTTAAGAATATATCATTATTTAGATCCTGATTCCATTCGTCCTTCTTCCAATCATTCTGTCACATGTGGAATTGAATTAATTCAAGAAAAATAAATTTGGGGAATTCAAGTAAAATGGTACCATTGAAGTATCGCGTGTTTCGGTTCTTTCATAAAAATCGAATGTGGCTTGTGTGCGCAGGTTCTGTGACCCGCTGCACCCAGTACACGTGCTTCTGCGTTGTCACCGAGTCGGACAAGAGTGAGTAAAGAGACTCCACCAGCACAGTCCCGATGGATAATGGTGAAACAAGAAACAAAGAGGTCTGTCTTTTTGTTGTTGAAACTTCTCGACTTGACTACTTTTGCGGAATCAAGCGGGAGAATCGTGCACTTAAGTTTCTTCTTCTTTTATTTATTTACCATTGACGCCAACGACTTGCCTTGCGGCTTCTCTTCAAGCGGTTTTCTTTGCTCTGTGTACTTATCCAATGACAGTGTTCTTGTAACTTTGTAGCCTGTGGGACACGGTTAACAGGTTTCAGGATTCATTCAGGTCAAGTTCAACGGTGCCTGCCAGACAAATGCACTTTTTGAGCGCTTTGATGCAACATACACAATAGGAACTGCTGAGGGGGAAAAAAAACTCTTGTATTACCGGTATATTGTATAATAATATATAAACATTGTCCCTGTCCAACTAAAAGCATGTATTTCCTTTCCTTTTTTTACATGTCCATCAAAAACATTTTTTGCTATTGTCTAAATTTTTGGAATGCAAAAAAAAAAGTACATTTTTTGGAATTAAAATATGGCAACAAAATTGAAGACACTAAATTCATGTTTAAAAAAAAACAAAGTAAGAGTGAGTTTGGGATGTTAAATCAAATCAGAATATAGTGACTTGCAAACCATGCTCAACCTATCTTTTATTGAATACACTACAAAGTCACACAGGTGAACAGGCTAACTGGGAACAGGTGAGTGACATGGTTGTTGCTTCCCGTAATTGCGCAGTCATTCACAAGCAAAGATGGGGCAAGGTTCACCTCTTTGTGAACAACCGCATAAAGAAAATAGTTGAACAGAAGTTAAAAGGCAGCATCTGGGATGGTGTGGGGCTGTTGTCGTGCCAATGGCATAACAGACATCTGAGAATGCACCATTAATGCTGAAAGGTAGACAGGTTTTCACTTATGAACAGATGTTGCCATCTAAATTATGCCCCTGCTTATTTCGGCAAGACAATGCCAAACCGCATTCAACGACAACTGCGTGGCTTCGTTGTCAACGCGTGCGTGTACGAGTCTTGCCTGCCTGCAGTCCAGACCTGTCACCCATTGAAAATGTGTGGCGCATTATGAACGCCAAAATAAGAATCAATGTGTTTTGCAAGAAAGTAGTTTTAAGGGATCCACGCAAGAAGCAGTGACATCAGTGAGTGATTTTAACATTTATTTTCAAATCTGTTATACACATATTTACAAATTAATATCCAACAAGCATTCTAACACATTCAACTTCAACAAACAAAAACGTGGACCAAAAGTGACGCTCCCCAAATGTCGGTCCCGCAACACAACACAGCCCGACACTTTCACAGTATACAAAACACTCTAGAGCACATATGCAATTGAACACACTGCACGCGAACAGCACAAAGCATACCGAGCACACATACGCACAAATGTACTTAGAAAAATAGAAAGGACCAATTTGGATTCAGTCGGAGTCGTACTTGTCCGTGTCGCCGTCGTCGAGGTCCCGCTGGTGGTTTTGGTGGTGATCGAGCTGTTGCAGCAGCTCTTGCTGGTAGCGTTGCCAGCTCCTGCGGTATGAAAAGTGCTCCTCCTCGTTGTCATCCTCATCCCAGTCGTCTGCAACCCGACAGGAATGGGCTGGTAAGCGGCATAATGGGTGCCAACATGAAAACAACACTTCCCAGCTTTTGCTTTTTTGGCAACGCTTCCTGCGTAAGCAGTCGTCACTTGCATGTCGAAATTTCATTTTTGTGTTGAGATTTTTCCTTACTAATTTTCGCCAATTTCTTTCCCAGATATTTTTGCGTTTTGTGTGAGTTTTTTTGTTGTAATTTTTCATATAATCTTTTGTTGTCGTCATTGTTTCCATTTTTTCCTAATTAAATCTGTTTTCCTAGCCTTTGTCTTTTGTCTGTGCATGCATATTTTGTATTTTCATGTTTTTCTGTTTTACTAATTTGTATTGGTGGGTGATATCAGCAGCCTTCACAATACCCGATACCTCGAAACAAGGCTGGCATCAGCCCGATAACAAGGCACTCACCCATCTCTCTTAACAACAGTGGTTAGCTTCTTTTAACGGTGGAAAAGAATCACATTTATATGTACCTATAGCATTAATGAAGGTTTTATGATGAAGCAACTGACATTACTTGCAATAGGACGAATGCTTTTGAAATTTGAGGCAAAGACCGTGTTGGCGCTCGGGGGGTTCGGTAACAAAAAGAGAAGACGTACGCCCGTAGCGTTCCTCTCTGTCGCTGTCGTCATCATCACTCTCATCTTCGGGGTAGTCGTTCCTCCAGTTGTCTTCCTCGTTCTCATCATCCTCGTCGTCGTATGTCTCACCCTCGCCAGCCTCCTCCTCGGGAACCTGATGACGGCTAATTCCTTACTCCGGACTTCAGGGAGACCTTCTTAGCGCCCGCTTATACATACACACACTCGCAATGCATACCAGTTGTGTGTGGTCTGCGTAGGCCCTGACAGACAGGATGTCGTGGATCCATCCCGGTGTGGCGGTTTCCTGGTAGTAGAGATCGTACACGTAGTCGCTGTCCTGTCCTTCCTCGTTGGCGTCGTCGTGTGGCCAACGTCGGTGTTGCTGCTGCTGCTCGTGGATGCAGAGGCGCTCTCGTAGCATCTTGGTGTTGTTGCACAGGATCACGTCTGACTCTTGGATCTAAGAAGCATGTTTAACATTTTGCAAGGTGCGCTTGCATGTCTTTAAAACAGTTTTGTGCGATAGCTTTCTTCTTAAAAAGAAAATCTATTATTGTATTTTTTCTTCATATTTTATATTGACTGTCTCACGTTTGTTTTTCATATTTTTCTAAAAGTTTGATGTCATTTGTCTTTCTACATAATATTTTGGTACTGAACCTATTATGTGTGTATTTAACACACACTTGCTCACTCACTCACGCCAAACAATTTTTTCCTCTTCCATTTGTGTATTGTTGGATATTTTTGTAATAGTCTTTGCATAACAGATTTGCTTCAACCGCTTATAGGGAACGTTTTGACTTGGTCCACTGCCATGAGCAAATCTGACACATTTCTTGTCGTACTACTGACACAGTCCAATCCTCTTGCTCACTAGAATCATCATTTTGTGAAATTTTTAGAAACCCATCTGTCCTCCTAACATCCAAAATGTCTTCCTCTCACCTTGCTGAGGGATTTGTCCTGTTCTGGGAGATCTTCGTGCAGGAGATCAACCACCTGGACTTCTCCAAGACCTAAACACTTCTCCTGTTTCCGGGCATCTTCCTCCTCCTCCTCCTGCTCCTCCTCTTGCGCCTCCACCGCTGCCACTGTGGCGGCATCGTCCGCCTGGTGTCTTGGCGTGTGGGTGGGTAGCGTGAGGCCAGCAGTAGTGCGGTGGCTAGAGAGGATCCGGTAACGCTCCTCACGCCGGATGCCCAATTTGGCACTGCGCAAGTCGCTGAAAATGCGCTGCGAGCTGTTCGCGGACGGCCGCAGGGCATGCACCACGCGGGGTCGGGCCAGGGCCTGGCGGACCTCCGTCTGCACAGGGGCATCCTGAAAGGGGTAAGAGGGGACACCATGAGGTGGCGTCCGTTTTCATTTGTGTACTTTTCCTTCATTACGGTTTTGGCTAGCATTTTTCTTATTTTTACCCTTTTAATGTATTTCTTAAATCATATGTTTCAGTACAGCATTTTCTTTGTTCCCGGGCCCATATCTTTAATGTCTTTGAAGCATTTTTTAATCAGTTTCACACTGCGGTCTTTTAGTGTGATGACAAAGGGTGATATACAAATTGTTCATAATTTTTGAAAGCAGCTTTTGTTTTCTTTGCTTTGCTTCTGAATGTCTGCTTCTGAATCTGTTGTGTTTGTAAATAATTTTAGGTGCAATGTCTTTGCTTGTGTGAGGCACGTTGAGGTGCCTTGTGTATGACTGTGCTCTGTTAAAACAAGTGCATCAACTCACCCAAAGTGTTTAACATTAAATATTTAATCACCTTTTTTAATTGATGTGCCTAACTGATTTTTTTTTTTTGCCTTAAACATCTCATGATACTGGTCATCACCTCTGCTAAAATTGATTGCATCCAGAGTTAAAAAGATCATTCAATTCATTCACTTTGAGCACAGAAAAAAAAAAAAAAGTATTTGGTTCAGTTTAACTTGGTTGCTGAGGCGCAGAAGCCAACATAACATCATAACAGCATACTGTATACCTATGCGCGATGACGTCAGTCGACGTGACGTATATTTGCCGGCTAACGGCTACTAGCACAGCTAATAACTGCTCAACCTTGCGGCGCGTCGGGTAAGAGAGCTACCCCTCATTTAGTGCGTCAACGTGTCTTCCGCAGACGATAAGGAGACAAAAGTCATGTTAGAGGTGCTAAAAGTGCCCTTATAGCGTTTTTCTTTATATCGTGTTAACGCCACCGGGCACTTTGCTCGTTAGCCGACACCGCGGCCATCTTACCTGTGTCGCTACCGTGGCCACGAGTTTGAACACTGACTTCTCTACGTCGGCCTCGCCGGGCTCCGGTGCCGTCTCGCCGGGAGCCTGGTTCGTCTCCGGTCGGATACGCTTGCAGGCGAGCAACAAGGCGTCCGCCGGGTCTGTGCCCCGCTTTCGCTTTACGCGCAGAATGGTGGCATTAGGTTCCATGTTTGTCTGTCGCCTGTGTGCGTGTGTGTGCGATGCTTTGCCTGTCTGGCTCTGTCTGTGTTTGTCTCTTTGACGTCACGTGACACGAAAACGTCCGCAGCCCCGCCCATCCGCTGGGCGCGCGAGTTTGCGGTGGTGCGCAACAAGGGTGTAGGAGTTTGGGACTTTTCATCGTCCCGTCCTTTGTTTTTACTTAGTTTTGAATTTTGTTTTTGGAAATTAAATTAGTTTTAATTATATTTTCGACCAGGTTGGTTAATTCTTATTTTTTTCACATGCATCGTTTTAGTTTAGTTTGTATTGGTTCATTTTTAACACATGGGAGTATTTTTCCGAGTGCAATATATATATATATATATATATATATATATATATATATATATATATATATATATATATTTTTTTTTTTTCCCCAAAATGACCAAGTACTGTGGAATAAATTCAACTACAAGTTCCACAACTATTTGACTTTCCTTCTGTCGTTATGGGTATACAGGGGGTAAACAAGGATGCATGCAAAGGAGGAAGAAAGGGCACAAAGTAGGTAGGATAAGTGAAAGAAAGGTTGAAGGAAATGGGATGGGTAATGGAAGGAAAGAAAGAAGAAGGCTCTATGAAAAGGAGAAGGCATGATTGAAGGAAACAAGCTAATGGCAGGGAAGGAATAGAGATGGTGTGAAAGGAAGGAGGAAGGGATCCAGCCTTGCTTTGATCCTCGAGTCCTCCTTTCTATCTACCTCATTTCTTTACTTCCTCAAGTAAGTTAAAAAATATATATACCAAGACCACCTTGTTTACATTAAACACGTAAACACAGGACTGAGCAGGTTGGCACATGCAAATGGCGTGAACTTGATGCAACAACCTAGAAACTGCACAAAATCACTTCCTCTCATTCAGCCATTCACATGCACACGACTAGTAATTTTTAATTCTAAGCATTTAGATGCAATTCAGATGCAGTTAAGAACCAAACCAATGTGGGTAGATATCATGTGATCAAGTAACGCGCTATTTTATTATCTATTGTACAAAAATATGAAAAGAGCATACAATTAACAGAAATGTGACAGTGTCAAGGACAAGTATAAAACATTAAAAAGTGTAAGTGTCCACATTCTTAGGAAGGAACCCAAACGTTGCCGTGTGTGTCTGGAGCCTTGTTGTATGGAATGTTCCAGATCCAAGGTTGATCTGTGGATAAAAGGAGCATTACTTCATTGAAAGATATTTTTATGACATGGCATACACACACACACACACACACACACACAAAACCTAAGCCTGAGTGTCCTTGTGTTTTTATGTTCAAAGACTGACTTATACTGTACAAAGTTTTTAATCCAACCGTCATCGGTTGTGGCAAACAGCTCAGTTTTTGGCCTTGTGTTGT
>CAAKHF010021758.1:0-28732 GCA_901007745.1 Hippocampus kuda
ATATAATGGTGGAGACAGCAGTGGAGGTATGCGGAAGGGAGAGAAAAGAGATATCTAATCCATGGACGATGGGGAGAGAGGAGGAGATAGAAGAGATGAAGAAAAGGATAGGGGAGAGGGTAGACAGAAGGAACAAGAAAATGGAGACACTGAATGTGAGGAGAAGGCTGAGAGTAAGGGGAGGAGGGAGAGGAGTGGGGGAGATGGAAGAAGAGCTCACCAGACTGAAAGCAGAAGTGAAGGAAACGCGGAAGGAACTGAAGAAGTTGCTGAGAAGGCTGGAAAGAGACTGGTGGGAGGGGGTGATTGAGGAACGTCAGGAAGCGTGTTCTCGAGGGAGACTCGGCGAAATGTACAAATGTTATCATCAGGGTATCATCATTTTTGTCCAGGTCTGGTTCATGATTTTTTTAATGAATCTGCTGAACCACAATTCAAAACCAATGCCTGATTTTCATTGGTTGATTTTTGTTATGGTCTGATTTTATTATTATTATTATTATTATTATTATTATTATTATTATTATTATTATTGTTTGGGTTTTTTTTTTTTTTTTTCATAAAAGAGGGGTACCAAAAATTTTCTCCGTTCGTAATTAACGTTTGTGGAATTTGGGCTGAAGATGGATCATTCCAGAACACGATATCGTCCTTCGGCGCTAAGCTGTCGCCATCTTCTGGTCAATACGAGTAATGCTGTCGGTGACAACTTCCGGGAATCGAAAACAAAAATACGAGCCGTTTTTTTCGTTTGTGTCTGTCTCTATTTTCGTTTTAGAAATAAAAAATTAAAATCAATGTTGCTAGACTTTTCCTTCCAGACAAACAAAACGAGTGAAATCAAGCTTTGCATCAATTTAAGTGTTTACATTTTGAAAGGAAAATCGAATAACCAGTCCAAAATTAATATTCCAATGACCAAAGGAGACACGGACCATTGGGTTATATATTAAAACTATTGAACAATCCACAAATATGAGAGCATATATTTGTGTGCGTTTTATATTTGTGTAATACATGTTTGTTTGTTTTTTTTGTCTTATTGATTGTCTCCCCCTGTATGTTGTTTTTCATGTTCTGTACAGTATTCCTAAATTAAGATTGGATGCAGCATTTCATCATCAAGCCACCAAATTACACTTGAGGTCATTATAGTCATGAGCCTTGCTGTTTGCTAAGTGATGGGTAGAAAAGATTTCTGAAGAATGTCTTTGTTGTTTAATTTCACACTTGATGTGTGAGGTAGAAATCCAGACACACAACTATTTGGATACAAACATGACCCAAAAAAAATATAATAATCACTTGTATCTAAACTCTCCTCTTTAATGTCATCACAGCCTGCTCTCAAATATCGCAGGGTCTTCGCTTTGGCCAGCCGGAGATCCGTCCACTGGCTCCGGAACTAAAAAAAAAAAAAAGCAGTGTCAATAAAAAATTGCAAAATATGACCTGTCAAGAAATCAAGTCCAGAGGCCATTTCTGAAGAAAGAACTGACATTGGATTCAAACAAATACTTTAAATCAGTCCAGAAATGTGAAAGGACAACATATTCAACATGTGAAGGTGTCTCTAATTTGGAAATTGGGGTGTGACAAAGTGGAATTTTTATTGGGAAATCACAAATAGATGTTTTGAATGAGCTAAAGATTTTCAAGCAGTCGAGAAACATAGAAGATACAATAAATACGTCAAATGGCTGAACTAATTTTGTAAAGGAAAATTCAGCACAGGAAAGAAATTGTGAACTGACCTTTGACCTGCCGGCTCAGGAGACGTGGCCCTGCCAGGCCGATGCCTAGCGCTCCGATGGGCGCGGTGATTAAGATGGCTAAGACGGCTAATGTTAGCACGTCTAAACCGAACTTCACCAAGGTCTCATCACCCACGTCCCTCGCCGTGTCTAACGCCGTGGAGCCGATGGCCGCCTGTCACACGTTTAGTTTTCCATTGTGGCCTCAGAAAATAGGCCACTCCCAACCATTACCAAGATCTGTTCGGCTTCTGCTGAACTTTGACCTATAGCCAAGATATCGAGTGACGTACCTGCACCGTGGCCTTGGGCAGCCAAGCGATGGCGATGAAGAATTTCTCCTTTAGCGCAAAGCCCGCGCCGTGTACCACCGCAAAGGTGGTGGCCAGTCGCACCACCAGACCGATGGCGATCACGGCCACACCCAAACCTGTACGAGACCGCAGATGACTCATCGCAACCTGATGGGTGGGTCGCCACCCCCCGTCGTGCCACAGCGTGCTTCTCACCCACAGTGTTGAGGCTCAGTGTCGTTATTACGATCTCTGCTCCAATCAGGCCGAAGAGGAGGGGCTGGAACACGTCCCAGCACCTCCCCAATATGGCCGCCACCCCCATCTGCAGCAAGATGGATGAAACCATAATTGCCATCCAGAAGCTATCCCATGGGATTCATCGGTGGTCGTCTAATTGAGGTACGGCATCTATTCGAGCATATGTTTTTGTCCCTCAACCATGATTACCTTGTCAGCGCGCCAACCCAGCGCGGCCAGGAAAGCCAGAACCAAGGTGCACAGGCCGCCAGCCCCGGAAGCGCCCACCACTTGAGTGAAGAAGACGGCGAAGATGGAGAACGCCAACAGGAGGAAGCTCCTAGTCGCCACCACGTCCTCCTGCATCAGCACCACCTTCAGCCCGATATCAAGGTCGCGGACTAAACATAAAAGGGCTTTCCACACGAACCTGATCCGCGCTGGGGAAGAAACATAAGAAGACGCCCACAAGGATGCCGCCCAAAACTCCGCCCGCCACTTCCAGGAGACCCTTCAGGACGCTCATCCACGTGGAACCTAAGCACACCCGCACACATGCACACACTTGGATAGGGAGCAGAACTCAACCCGGCCCAAAGCGAACCAGAAGCCGAACCTGTGGAGAAGGTCACGCCCAGACAGGTAGAGAATCCCGTGATGGCCAAAATGTCATCAAAGCTGCCGGCAGCCATCAGGAGTGTCGGGATGCCCTGCGGAAGGCCCAAACATCTTCGGTCGAAGCCAAGAGGAAGTTCAGGAGTAGCCTGGCACAACTTCAGTCGTATCGCAGGCCAAGCCGAGGAAAGCAGCAGTTTACCTTCTCAGTTCCGTAACCTTCCTTCTGCAGCAGTAACATGGATGGAACCACCACGGCCGGTGACACCGCTGCCAGGACAAACCTGCGCACCCATGAGCATGGGTCACTTGTTGGCCCGCAACCATGCAACTCCATCTACTCGCAACACGTACCCCAGTAGGAAGCCCCACGCCCACGGCAGAGCCAACAGGAAGTGAGAAACCACGGCAACCACGCAGGCCTCCACCACACACGGCCCGACCGCCACGCGCAGGCACACGGCCTTCAGGCGGCGCAGCGCCTGCAAGAACACCCCTGTCACCACGTGTGCGTGCTCGCGTGTGCTCGTGTGTGTGCGGTACCGAGGGGTCCAGCCCCAGGCCAGCTCGGGCCAGAATGATGGACAGCGCCACACTCCTCAAAGCTGCGGACCAAGCGGCGTCCACGTGGACGGCATCCGTCACATAGGGAACATTCCTCAGGACCAAGCCGGCCAGCAGCATGCCTGTGCAAACACATACAAAGCATCTGGTGTGGGTGTGTGTGTGTGTGTGTGTGTGTGTGTGTGTGTGTGTGTGTGTGTGTGTGTGTGTGTGTGTGTGTGTGTGTGTGAGATGCCGACTAATGTCAGGTCATACCAAGCAGTGGTGGGATGGGGGGCAGTCCAGGAAACTGGACCATCCCAAGTAGTCGCCCCCCCAAAACTGCGCTGATGAAGATGATGACCACACCGAACACTCTCCCTCCCGGCAAACACTCTTTTCCTGTTACTGACCACGCTGCGCCAAAGAGCAACGCCAACATACATGCTGCGGAAGCATGTGCGCACACACGCACGCACACAAAAACAAACCGGCACGGAGAAACATACACAGACACTCATAGAGACAGATAGACACAAACATACACATATACGAAGGGAAAAATAGAAACACACACAGGTGGACACATAGACACACATTCACCGACGCACACATACAGACACATGGAGAGAGAGAAACGTGTATATATACACACACACACACATACACACACACACACACACTCACACTCACACACTCACGCACACAATCAACAACCATGCACACGTGTAGAGACACAGAGATAGACATTCGAAAAGACACACATGAACACACAAACACACACATCAGCGGAGGGCCCAAACATGTATTGACAAATGGATTGGCTGGTTGGCACCTTTCGTGACGATCAGGTTGATGAGTCCACGCGGTCGAGTACATCTGCTTCTCAGGCGGCTGAAGGACGAGGCGCAGCAGGAACACATCTGCACATAAAAAGACATAATCATTGTGTGTGTGTGTGTGTGTGTGTGTGTGTTTGTGTGTGTGTGTGAGTGTGGATGCGCGCGCGACGGACCTCACCGTGTCATCCAGCTCGTCCGTCGTCGCCACGACCGCAGCGATATCTTTGAACCGCCTTTGAACCGTCCTGACCTTTACTACCACAATGCACTGTAACCGGTGTGACTTTAACACACGAACACACACGCAATCAAGTCTTGCACTTTGACCCAACTTGCATGTGCAAGTGTGTTTTGTAAATTCCTTCCTTGTTGTCACTCCATCCATCTTTCTCTTTTGTGTCAGTCTGTAAACACTCAGAGAAATGCAAACACATAAACGCACTCATACACAAAAAGAAAAAAAACATGCATGCACGCGCACACACACACAGACACACACGTTCAAACACTAAACACACGTACAGTCAGAAACAAAAAGAGTTTGAGCAGTTGTGTGTAGCTTTATTATTGAACACAAAAAACATTTCACTTCCCTTACATGGCTCCTCACAATACAAAAGCAGGAAGTGACATCATAGGAAGATTCTCCCCCCCCCCCACGATACACACACGTGATGTACAAAAAAGTGTAGAAAAATACTCTTGATAAAAGCAAATCTTCCAGACAACAGCTAACCATTAGCGACCAGGAATGTGAACGTGAAGGAATGAACAAACATCAACAAGTCACAGAATTTCTGCCTGTCGCCATAAGCGTGTTAGCTTCCTCTTTTAGCCGACGCTAGACAAGTTGAGCTAGCAACAACACCGACGGAACACAGGAATAATCACAAACATCACACGCTGTTAACCTCTACTCAACAGAAAAGCTTTTTGAGCATTTATTCCATATCCTTGATATCCAAATGAAAATCCAAGTACTAGTACACCTTAAGATGGATATAAAAGATATAGAATAAATTGTGCTAGTAGGCCAAACGAGGCACTAGTAGTGAAAAAAAACTCATCACTGGTTATGAGACAGTGATTCTGCTAATGTGCCCTAGCTAATACAATGACCTCAACCTGGATATCCTGTAAGTGGCTAACGCGTTAGCTAGACTCTGTCATGTTAATATTACAGCAGCTAACATCTGAAGGCTAACGGTGTCAAATGAGTGCGTGCGGTGCCGCGTCACACCCCCTCAGGAACAGGAAGCCTGCACGTCAGTCAAGCAGGTACGTGCGCATGAAGATCTGCTGGCGTATCCATGGCGTGAAGTGGCTGACGTTGCTGTACACGCCGGGTCCCAGCACTTTGCTGAAGCACACGCTGCCCCATGACGTCAGGCCAAACAGCGTCCAACGGCCACCCGACAACTCTTCGCACACCAGCGGACCACCACTGTCGCCCTGGGAACGGGAGCAACACATCATGCTCGACACAGGCCGCAAGAGGGTGGAGGTCATAGAGGCTAGAGTCTAGGAAATAGGATTTGGAT
Source organism: Hippocampus kuda (assembly GCA_901007745.1). NCBI lineage: Eukaryota > Metazoa > Chordata > Actinopteri > Syngnathiformes > Syngnathidae > Hippocampus > Hippocampus kuda. Next base: position 5,829 of record CAAKHF010021758.1, read on the forward strand.
GCTACAATTTACAGATTTGACTTAGAAGTTGGAATTCGGAAGGTAGAGGTTTAAAGTTAGACCTTGAAGCTACAACCTAAAATCTACCACCTGGATACCTTGAAAGATACACTCTGTAAGCTACACCCTTGTGGCTTGACTTAGAAGCTAGAAACTATAGGCTCGAAGCTAGGACTTGGAAGGACGACCTTGAAAACTGTAACCAAAATGCTAGAGCCAGGAAGCTAGACTCGTAGGCTAGAACTAGTAAGGGGGACCAAAAGTCTTGAGCCTAGCACTTAGAAGGTAGAGCCCAGTCTCTAGCTCTTGGGAGCAAGTACTCGAAAGGTAGAACTTAGAATGTCAGACCTAAACATGAGAACCAACAACCCTCTGAACTTGTCAGAAGCAAGACTTTAGATTTTGATTCCAAAAGCGCCTTTCAAGGTAACTAGTCCATAAGAACTTCTAAGAGAAGCTAGAACATCAACACTTTTTACAATCATCAGAAGCTACAATTTACAAGCAACCGCCTAGAATCTAGGACTTGGAACCTATGATTCAAAGCGTCCAGTTAGTGGCTAGAATTTGTAGGCGCGTGGAGGTTACCATGCAGGAGTCGACGGTCCCGGCCTCGTAACCGGCACAAAGCATCCTGGCAGTTATGGTCTTCATGTCGAAGTAGGACTGGCACTGGGACATGGAGATGATCCGTACCTGGCCCTCCTGGAGCTTGAATGGCACTGCGGAGGTGGTAGGGCGTGTCACACACAGGAAATGGCCCGCAAAACGGAGCCAAATAGCTAAAACGTCTCAACTCGAACTCCAACGCTCCAACTTAAGAGGCCAAGCCTTGGAACATGTACCTCTGGTAAAGCCTCAACAATTGACCTTAAAAGCTTGACCTTAAAAACTAGACATGAAAGTGAGACCCTAAAAGCTAGAACTCACTGGTCAGAACTTGATAGCTAGACTTGCAAGCTAGGACCTACTTTGTAAAAGCGACAGCCTAGAAGCTACGACTCAAAATCTAGAGTCGGGAAATGGGTGATCGGACTTACTCCTGTTGCCCATGTGACCCCATCCAGTGATGTAGCAGTAGGAGTCCGGAGTGGGAATCTGATTGGGTCCAGGCAGACACACGGGCCTCACCCATTCCGTCTCCTCCACCTGTGGGGATGTGATCCCACAATTCCTCAGCAGCTCCAAAAATATTCCCCTCACCTGCCGCTGGGATGGCTCACCTCAGAGTCCAATTCCACCACACTGATGTCGTAGTCCACCACGGCACGGTTGTAGCGTGGGTGTACAGTGATGGCCCGCACGGCACGCCTCTGACTGTGCACGCCGGGATGGTCCAAGTTGTTGAGACCCAGGAGAACGTTCCACAGGTGGGCCTTATCTCTCCTACGCAGGTAAGTTAGAGCTTGGAAGGTCAAAAGTTTAAGGTAGAGCCCACAATTTCGAAGAAGCTAGAAGCTTGAAGCCCAAGTTAGACGCGGATAGGCTCACCCCTCGAAGCAATGCGCCACCGTCAAGGCCCACTTGGTGCTGATGAGGACGCAGCCGCACACGTGACCGCTCTGACCGCTCTGCAGAGAGCACTGCCACGGCCACGCCCCCTGTCGCGCCACGCGGCCTCCCAAAATCCTCTTCCGCCTTGAGAGACGCGCGCCAACCGCCGGGCGCAGGCCGCATTCTGGCCAAGAGACAGGAAACAGGAAGTAGACTCGGCCCACGCCAATCCGAGGAGACCGGTCAGAGGGATTGATGAATCTTACCGTCTCTGACGCAGTCGAGAGCCACTCGCTTGCCGGAATGACACGAGTGACTGACACGTACGTACACACACACAAAGAGAGATCCATAAAAACAAAGTTACACACACGCAAACAGACACGCAGTCAGAGGTCAGACATGGAGTCTAATGTTAGCATTGGCACGTTTGCGGCCTCCTCAACCCCCACCAAGAAAATTCAACGTCTCTTCCAAACACACATACGGACACACACACCTCCTCTTCTCGAGACGTGCCTGTAGAGCCAAGCCTTTGCGCTCCTCCCACTCGGGATGAACATGTAACCAGCGACGGCGGCCCGGAGGACTTCCCTGCTCGGGTACCATGGAAACGGAGGCAGGAACCCTGCGGGACACGCTGCCTGTGATGGATCGGCCGCATCACCTGGGTGTGCATGTGTGCATCTGTGTGTGTGTGTGTGTGTGTGCGTGTGTGTGTGTGTGCTACTGACCTTACCCTAGTCCCAGCTGGTCACAGGTCAGTTTGCTGAGCTGGTGGTTCCACTCATCGGCACACACGTGATAGCGGTCCGCCGTCCTCAACACTGTCAGGATGGAACCTGACGACTGGCTCAGAGACACTCCACACCACAACACAACGCTCCATTCATCTCACTATTTGTGTGTGTATGTGCGTGCGTGCGTGCGTGCGTGTGTGCATGCCTTACCACAGTCCCACTCGTCGGAGGCATCGCTGCAGTGTTTCTTTCCATCACACCACAATGTCCTGTGCACGCACTCGTGGTTGTTGCATGCCAACTCATTATCTCCACACGCCGCTACCAACACAATAACATACACACACACACACACACACTGGATTAAGTCAAAGCAGGAGCATTTGCAAGCTAGGACCGACAGAATTGGTATTTAAAATCCAGGTGTACTGGACGAGAGGCTACAACATAAGTGTTAGAACATAAAGGTTAGAGGATAAAAACAAGGACTTGGTATCTAAGAATTTGAAGCTCTGGCTTGTAAACTAGTCCAGAGAAGCTAGAAATAAGAAACCATGACTTCAGAAAGAAGAAAGAAGTCAGGATGCAGTAGCTAGCCTTAAATGCGAGAGTCTAGAAACTTGTCTCGAAAAATACAGAATATAATGTAGAACCTATTGCTCGATAGAAAGGCTAGTACTTAAAAGCTAGTGCCAGCACACCCGCTTATCCCCACGAGGGTCGCGGGTGTGCTGGAGCCTATAAAAGCTGACTTCGGGCAGTAGGCGGGGTACATTCTAAACTGGTTGCCAGCCAATCACAGGGCACACAAAAACAAACAACCATTCGCACTTATTGTCACACCGATGGACAATTTAGAGTGTTCCGCTAACCTGCTATGCATGTTTTTGGAATGTGGGAGGAAACCGCAGTACCCGGAGAAAACCCACAGGGAGAACATGCAAACTCCACACGAGGAAGGCCAGAGCCGGAATCGAACCCTGCACCTCTGCACTAAGCAGTCGCCGCCGAAGCAAGAGCATAGCCAGAATGTAGAAACTAGCTAGCACCAGGAAATTAGCACTGAGAAGCTAAAATTGAAAAGATAGAATCTCGAAACTAGAACTTGGAAGCTACAATTTTAAAAGTCAGAAGCCCGGATCTGGAAGCTCAATTTGAAAAACCTTAACTTGGAAGTCAGACTTGAAAGCCAGACTTAAGAGCTAAAACCAGAGTCAAGAAAGTACAACAGAGAGGCTCGAATGCTAACACTGGATGTCATGTGACATCACGCCACATGTGGGTAACGACTCACAGCAGTTGACCTCGTCAGCCAGCAGGGGGCAGTCTGGGAAGCCATCGCAGATCATGCTGGTCTTGATGCAGACGCCGCTGCCTGGACATTCCCACAGAGCTCGTTCGGTGCAGCCTGTCACATACGCACAAAGACATGTGAGCGCAGCTGTCTCCACTTTTGTGTCACAAATGCTTGACGGCGGTCGCACCGCAGTGGTCTTCATCGCTGCGGTCGTCGCAGTCGGCAAGGCCGTCGCAACGCTTGCTGGCCAGGACGCAGCGTCCGGAGCGACACTTGAAGTGGCTGGGGGAGCACTCTGTTGACACAGGAAACACGGACAGGAAGTTAGCAAAAAGCGAGTCCAGTGCTGTTGTGTACACGCACGCACCGTCCACGCCAGCCTCGGGGAGAAGGCACGTCAAGTTTCCGCCCTCTTCGGGAAACTGAGCGCAGTCCGAGTCGTCGGGCCACTGCAAGCCCACGATTCCGAGCACCGACTCGCACTTCTCCTTGGCCGTGCGACACAGAGACCTGCGAAAGGGGAGACGCTGAGTACCGTATTGGCCCGAATATAAGACGGCCCTGATGATAAGACGACCCCCTCTTTTTCAAGGCTCAAGTTTCAAAATAGACTTTTTGAACACCAAATTAATTTTCATCGTGCAGCGTTGCTTCTCTCAATATTGTCGTCCTGTCCTGTCCTGTTCTGCCTTATTTGAGGAGGATATCCAATGACTCCACGAGCAAGGAACGGACAGGTTGGACGCACACTCACCTGCAGGGTGGCACGGTGCTCAGGCTGAGTGGGTCGCACTTGGGTACGAGCAGCGTGCAGGCGTAGAACATGAGGTACTGGTAGCAGCCCGTTTGGACCAGCGCCGGGAAGAGCGACGACTCCCACGACACCGAGCTCTCCCGCTGCGACACGTGACCCAGGAAGTTGGGGAAGCGCGTGTGGTTGTAAGGCAGGTTCATGCACAGCTCCAAGCTGATTGGCTCACAGCCGGCTGACAGGCCCACAGGAGGAGGAGGTGGGTCAAAAGAATTGCAAAGACAGTTTGGGAACTGGAATAAAAATAGGAACCTTGACTATCGACCCATTTGTCAAAGGCTTACTGCAGTTGTGGTGTCGCGAGTCACAGGACGTGGACGTGCAGCCCGGTTGAGTCGGGGGGCACGCAGTGTGAGCTGCAACACACACACACACACACACACACACACACACACACACACACACACACAGGTGAGTCCTTCCTGTGATTTGAGCGGCGGGGCCATCGTCACCATGGCAACTCACAGCAGTTGAGCTCATCACTCTTGTCGACACAATCGTGGTCGCCGTCACAAAGCCAATCCCTTGACACGCAGCGGCCGTCACCACAGCGATGCTCCCGCGTCGCGTCGCACACTTCCAGACAACAGTCGGTTAGCCTAGCCTAGCCTAGCCTTGCCTAGCGTCGAGGTTCTCAAACTTTTCCGTCCAATATGGAGAGAAATTTTTCAAAGACCATCTCAAAATCCTAACGTATAAACCGCAAATAATTCTTTCAATGACAATACAGAATTATTTTCTGCAAACTGTGCCTGGCTGAGGGCCATTTGAGAAGTACAATTTCATGTGTGTGCTCTCACCACAGTTGAGCTCATCGCTGAGGTCTCCGCAGTCGTCGTAGCCGTCGCACAGCAGAAGCGGCGGCACACAGCGGCCCGTCTGGCAGCGGAACTGCGCATCTGAACACACTGAATGATGATGTCATCAATTGTGATGATGTCACGGCATCACTATGACGACCTTTCACAAACGTGCATGCGTGCGTGCTCACCGCAGTGCGCCTCGTCGCTCCAGTCGTCGCAGTCGTTTTGACCATTGCACACCAGCTTCTGAGGGACACAAATCCCCGTGGCACACAGAAAGTTTTCCTTCCCGCCGCATGCAGCTGTTGGCCAATCAGAGAGTAGCGCATGACACCACCAAACAGGCTGGGACAATGTCCTGTTCCACCCTGCCCTATTTGTGTCTTGTTGAGTCCCTTTCTTATATCAAGAGAAAGCACCACTTGGTATCTCCAAAAATGTTATAACAATGTCCTGTCCTTTTCCATCCCGTCCTGCTCTGTCCGACCCACTCATTTAACTGTCCCGTCTCAGTCCATCCTGTTCTATTTTCTACTTGTTTTGTCTCTTATGTGGTCGGCCAATCAGAGAGCACCGCTTGACTTAACTAAAATGAGACAGAAGAATGTCCTATCCTTTATTGTCCTTGACTGTCCTGTCCTACTAGTCTCGTCCTGGCCTATTTGCGGCATCACCAAATGTGCCAGACTAGTCAAAAGGCATAACACTCACATGGTTTGCCCACAGCTTGCCGGGGTGTGTAGCAGGCCGGGGGCACTCCGGATGATGAAGTGGCCTGGCTGAACTGCGAGCAACGCAGGAAGTCGGGCCAAGAGGCGTTGAACATCTGCAGGACGGGCTCGCAACCTTCCCTGGCCGCCTCGCAGAAGGACGCACACGGCAACGCCACCCACCTGCAAGCAAGCAGGTGGGCGAAGATTCTGGGATGTGGCGAGCGGAGCGCCCCGCGACTACCTGTGCTGAGTGGCGTCGTCGTGGAAACACTGCGGCAGGGCCAGAGAGCAGCCGAACAGCATGATGTGCTTGTAGCAGGACAGTCTGCTCAAGTAGCTGAAGAACCTACAACACACGCCACGTCACTTCCCCAACGCACGTTTCCCATCGCTGCCACACTCGCCGAGCTCTGCCTATCATTACCTTAGCAACATGTCCACCTCAGAGCTCTTCACCACAGCAGCGGAAGAGGACAGCCATGTTTGGTTGTATGGCAACATGTGACACTGAGGCTCCACCAGTGGCTGGCAACCACCTGCACATATTTTGGATTAAAAAAAAAATCACACAGCATTGCACTTTGAAAAAACATATTACAATAAGAATGCAGAGAATGAAACAATTTGCGAATCATGATATCAGCTTTTAATTCACAGAGCATTGTGTAGACCACCAGGAGCAGTACAATATAACCAATGGAGAGACAAAGAAAAGTAAGCTGTAGTTATGTTTGTCGTTCTTCCCAGAGGATAAAGAATATGTATATCTGTGAGACATACTTACACGTGTCTATAAGTGTTGCTGCACCATCGGTACTTCAATATCTACTCTCACACACGCACTCACACACCCACACACACACACACACACACACACACACACACACACACACACACACACATACACACACAATTTACCTGTGTCCGATGCAGAGGTGGCGCCAGTCAGCCAGGTAGAGCTCAGCGAGGGGACAGACGTCAGAAAATCGGTGGCCGTCGTGATTGGTGGAGTGGGCGGGGCCTGAGATGCATCCACCGGGAGGGAGGGGATTGTCCTGTTCCCACAGTAACCGTGCTCCCTGTCAGCTATCAGCTCTGGAGAAGGAAGGGGGCTGGAGTGTGAGACATGGCCGCCAATCATACCTGAGGAAAAAAAAATGTTTCACAACTTCTGTGTGCGTGCATGTGTGCGCGTGTGTGTGTGTGTGTGTGCGTGCGTGCGTGCGTGTGTGTGTGTGTGTGTGTGTGTGTGTGTGGTTGCACGTGCGCGCCCAAGGAGCTTTTTGATTGGTTCACTTAAAATACACAAGCGTGCTCGTCTATGAATAGTGTCGGAGAGATCAGGTTACCATGGCGACCCCGGTTACATGTCTCGCTCACTCACAGACTCAACTGTCGGCTAATAATAACAATCATTCGGGAAGGTTGGGGCGTGGGGGGGCCTCCACCACAAGTGCCAGCCGGGCTTAGTTTGCAACACTAAAGCGAGAGTGTTTGTGTGCTTGTCCCACTTTCAAGGTCGTTTCAAGGTTGGCGGTAAAAGAATCACAAACATAGGCACTCGTTGATAGCTTGGACAAAATGAAGATGCTGAAAAGGTGACAAGATGTTTTATGGCACTCGTAAATATTTGACATTCCTCCACACTTTACATGCTCCTGAATGGCGGACGCCTTGTGGTTGTCATGACAACACCTCACACACACTCTTTGTGTCGAACCAACATTTCAGAAGGACAGCCAGATGTGTGCGTGTATGTGTGTGTATGAGAGAGAGAGAGAATACCAGTGAGAGCGAGCACAAGCATCACACCAACCACCAGGCCGGCGACAGGAAATAAGACGTAAATAAGTCGGAGGCGGCTGGACGTCTGTAACTTGTGAGGACATGCGTCCTCGTCCATCCCGCTTTCAGTTACTCCGCCGGTAGCCTGATGGCGCACAAAGCAGCAGCGGAGGTTGTTTGGACAGCAACACAATATTATAACGACAACAGCGCCGAGCATTTATCATCCTGTGAAACTGAAACTGAGCACAAGTGGAAAATGCAAAGAAAAGTCTACATTATAAAGTTAAAACGCATGTATGTAAAATTGATTGTTTTTAATAAAATCATTTATTTACATTTTGGTGTTTAAAATGTATGTAACTGGCAAAGTATTTCAAACAACAACAAAGATAAAGTCTTTTTTTATTGTATTGTTCATCATTTATTTCATTAACTAGGCTCATTCTCATTTTTGAATTGGTCTTTTTACAAAATTGATCTTGTTACAAAAAACAATTCTTAAATGAAATAATACAGTATGAAGAAACGTTAAATCTGTTTTAGTTTTACGTAATAATGAACATGCTAATTTGATCAAAGTAATACATTTTATGTGCGTAATAAACGCAATTTTATAATGAAATGTCTAGAATACAAGGTTTATTTTAGAAATTAACTGATTATGTAATAAAATACATTTTATATGTGTGAAATGGTTTTATTTACGATTATTTTACTTGCAAAATATCAATCTATATAATCAAATAAATACCTGTGTAATGACATCTGTGAAATTTCGGATAAATGAAATGAAAAGTTAACCAACAAAAAAAGAATAAATCCATTTCAAAAACTACATTTTAAGAAAAGCAGTTCAATGCAGGATCCTTGACGAAAGTAACGATCGGTGCTCCCGGGCCTGACGATGCTCACCGATTCCCAAAACGCTGACGTGCTTACGAAGGGCGGACCTAGACGAGTCTTAAAAGTCACGTGAGGCAATTAGCGCGAGATAGAAGCTGATCCAGCTGGGCTTTCTGCTTCCGGTTTATTCTTTCCGTCGCTGAAAGCCACGTGGGCGCCTGCGCGCTCGAACACAAACTCACCGTATCCGTTTCCGCGCTGAAGGTGACTCGCGGCCACGAGAACATGACCTTCCTCTGCCGCCTCGCAGCAAACGATGCGCCAACTGAAGTCTGCGCTGCCGCCGCCGGACCAGCAGCTGCTAGGCCCGCCCACTCCTCCTCCTCCTCTACCCCCTCACCCTCCTCTCGCCACGTGACCGCGCCTGGACGTGTCACGCGCGTGCACGTGACAAAATGTCACTTTTGTCTTAAACACAGTCAGACTCTCACATAGACATGCACACAGACTCAAGTGATAAACATCAACAGGGACTGACTTTTATTTGTCAAACAAGTCATTATTTTTCTTTCCATCATGACATTAGAACACGTGACCCAACGGCTCTGTCCCCCCGCCGTCTTGAGTCGCGCTCAGAAGAAAGTAGGCGGCGAGTGACAGCGCGGCGCCGCCCAGCGAGACAAGGACGGCGCACCTCTGCCAGCGCCCAATCCAGCCGCCATCCTCTTCGTCATCTTCGTCCCGTCGACCTCGCTTCTTGGCGCGGCGCCCTCCGCGCCGCTTAGTGAATGCTTCCAGCTCCTCCTGGACCCACACGTGCTCGAGCAATTAGCTTAGCATGGTGGCAGGACCGAGATGTGACTATTTTTTTTTCCTTTTCCACCCCCACCTGTTGTCTCCGTTGCTCTTCTTCCTCAGCCGCCTTCTGCTCTGCCTCCTTTAGCTGGACACGTACGCATTCGCGGCTCATTGACAACTTTCTGTGACATTATCGCATTGCACGCTAGTGTGTGTGTGTGTGTGTGTGTGTGTGTGTGTGTGTGTTCACCTCGCTGACTTTCCTCTGCTGTTCTATGCAGTTGTGGTCGCACTCGACAACGCATGAAGATGACAACGCGCACGCCAACTCCTAAGCAGACACACAATGACGCCATGACGGTGCGAAAATAAGGCTCCGGAACTTGTGGAGGCCATTTTGTACCTTCTTGATCCTCCTGCAGGGACATCGCAGTTTGACCTTCTGGTGACATTCGAGCCCACATGCCCCCGGGTGACAGACCTGCTTGCAGCGATGGCCGCAACTCAGCTACACACACAGGCAAGACACATACAAGGCAAAACAGAAACACCACACATTTACACAGCGAGAAACACAAAAACAAACGCATACATGCAAACAGACACACATGTAGTGGATGAGTTGTCTACTTCCTGAATTGTAACCAGACGGGCGGCCATGTTTTCCCCCCTACCCCAGTGCCAACAAGATGGCAGCTCGGTGAGTCGCGTTTACCTCTTTGGGACACTGGTTCGTGCACGAGACCAATGCTATCTTCGTTTCCTCGTCGGCCATCGTCATCTTCCTGTCACACCATTATAACATCATTATGACATCCAGATAGTGGGAATGGTAAGTGACGCGCTCGCAACCATTCTCAACTCCCCAATCCTTACAAAGGCATGACAAGGTATGTGCAAGTGCTTACATGCAGTCCACATAGATGGCGCTCATCTTGCAGTGGCAGCGTTGGCGAATCATCTGGTGGCACGGCGGGCAGTCGCCACTGTGACAGGGAAGGGGGCAGGCATGGGGGCAAAGGAGCGGGCGGGGCTTGGAGCAGCCCTCCTCGCAGTCGTCGCACTGGCGGCACACACTTCAACTGTTAATATTTCAATACTCATCGGAATGTCCCATCCATTTTCCCGATGGCTTGCGGCTAGATTTGGTGCATTCAATATGGCGGGGACGTCACGTACCTTGTTGCTGTCGTCCAGGAGGTGGCACTCTCTGCCGCACGTGTGGTTCCCGCAACGCAGCGGTCGGCCGCACGGCCTCTTGCAGGAGAAGCGGCCCTGGCGGGAACACGGCACCTCGCTCACCTGAAGCACATCGCAAATTTGGTCATCGCGATATCACCGAGCCACATCGACAAAGCGTGCCAAAGAGACATTCTTACCTCGTGTTCTCCAAAACAGGAGCTGGAGGAGAGAGTGTGAGCGAGAGAGATAGTCAAAACCTGGATATGTGAGTCAAAAATTGGCCGTGTGTTTGTGTTGTGTCTGCACACGTATGTCATACACTGGTATCGGCACTTGACATGGGGGACAGGGCAGCGCCTTGGTCACAAAGGCCGGTTCTGACGGCTGCTCCCACGGCCCGGACAGCTGCACCTGACGCACCCCATCAGCAGAAATGGTCCGGATGAGAAGCACGCCACAAGTAGACAGAGATCATTCCAGAAGGGAAGGACATGGGCGTTACCTGCTGGGACTTGAGCAGAACGTGGTCGTGGCAAGGCTGCGGGCACGTGTGCGGGCAGCCCGCCAGAGGCAGCACGCAGGGCTGCGCGCAGGGGGGGCAAGGCCCGGCGTGGCAGCGGTGGCGCTCTCGAGCTGCGTGGTGGCAGGATGATGGAGCCCTGCGGCGGGTGTCCAACAAATTCAGATTGGTTGTGGATGGTGCGGGGGTGATGACAGCTGAGTCGACGCATCCACGACACCGTGTACATTTTTGCACTTAACTTGCTTCCAGTCCGCCTCCAAATACCGTATTGGCCTGAATATAACACGGCCCTGATTATAAGACAACCCCCTCTTTTTAAAGACTCAAGTTTGAAAAAAAGACTTTTTGAACACCAAATAAATTTTTATACAGAAAATAATTACAGTACAACATGTATTGTATCTGAAACAAATGATTCTAACAATATATTTGAGAGAAAAAGCATGTTCTTTTGCCTCATTCAAATCTAAAGTGCAATCCCGTTCGTAAATGAATGGCTTCTGGTTTTTGAAATGTAAAATACATCATAACTTCTCCTCAGCTGCTGGTTAACCTGGCCGATCTTTGACCCACTTTTCTCCAGATTGTCGCTACGTTTCTCCATTTTCTGTTATCTCTTCTATTATTTTCTTCTCTTTTCCTTCTTACCGCTATTTTTTATTTTTCTTCTTCGTGCTACCGCTATTTTTATTTTTGGCCTGGGAGTCAATGTCTGGCGCCATCTAGCGTCGTGAATGGGTATAACGTCTAGACCCCGAATATAAGACAACCCCCACTTTTTCAGTCTTATTTCAATGCACAAAACACCGTCTTAAATTGGGGCCAATACGGTACAAGCTCACCCAGGAGGAAAAAGATGGCGACTGTAACAGGAAGCGTGCGTACCTGCAGAGCTCCTTGCAGCGAGGAGGCTTGGTGCTCCGCTCGCGACCACACGGCACCGTCAGGGAGGCGGCGCCACACGAGCAACGGACGTCCACCGTCTCTGGACATGGATAACAACTTCCTGGCGGTGTGGGAAGACTCATCAGACACACGCGCACACATACTGTACATCAAAGTAAATGTGCATTACCTCGGTGACACACGGATGGACATTTGTGGTTGCGACATCCCAGAGTCCGAGCGCAGACCTGGTCACACGGAGGGCAGTTGCCAGGGCAACACTGACACAAAAGTAAGGAGGGAAACGGGGGTTAGTGGGAGGGGGAGTCGGAGTGGGGGGCTGCAGACGGGCACCAGCATGGTGATTCACCTTCCTCCGACATGGATGTTTCTGGCAGCTTCTGCTTTTTGAACATTTGGACTCGCATAAATATTCTTTGTAACACGCCATCAGCTTCCTGTATTTCCCACACCGGCACTCTTTCTCCACTTCCTGATACGCACACACGCGCATGTGCACACAGAGCAGGTCAACAGCAACGCCACACGCATGCACGCACGCGCAGGGGAAATGTGTGTTACCTGCCGACAGGTGTCACAATTCCCACGGTGACACCTCATCGAGCAGGTGTGCTTCCCGCAAGACAGGGGGCGCTCACACGTGTCGCCACACAGCGACACTTCTTCCGTGCACGGCAGGCTGGACTCTGAAGGACACGTTGAAATTTACTGGAAAATGTTCACCCGTTTGCAATCCTAGCAAAGACTCCAAGCGCGCATGTGTGTGCGTCTCACTGGCTTTGCCACATGGACACGATCTGCTGAGCGAGCGGGGACAGGGCGGGCAACGTCCGTCGTGGCACACAAGCTCACAGGTGTGATTCCCACAAGAGAGGGTGGCGCCGCACGTCTGATGAACGGGACAAAGGCGCAGTCAGCCATTTTGTGTCAGCCAACAGTTCCCCATTAAAGTGGCCCGTCTGCTACGTACACGATCGCACTTCCACTTTGGGCCGGCGCAAGGTCTCTCCGATTGTTGCCGACCGCACATGCACTTCTGAACGCTGACTTTGGGACAGGGGGAACACTCTGGCACAGACACACACAAACACCCATGCCGATTGTACAGGAAAGAGAAAAAGACGCCACTGGTTACTCCATGTGTGTTTACCAGAGTGGCACGGCTGGGAACACGTGTGTTGGCGGCATGGCAACAACTTCCCACACGGCTGCTGGCATGTCCAGGCCTGGGGGGAAAAAAAAAAAAAATAATAATACCGTATTGGCCCGAATATAAGACACATTTAAATAAGGCTGATTTGCATTGAAATAAGACTGAAAAAGTGGCCGTCGTCTTATATTGGGGTCTAGACATTATACCCATTCACGACGCTAGATGGCGCCAGATATCATTGAAGCGAATGCTGAACTTGACTTCCCAGGCCAAAGTGAACCCCTGCCACGAATAATAAAAATAAAAATAGCGGTAGCACGAAGAAGAAAAATAAAAAAAATAGCGGTAAGACAGAAAAGAGAAGAAAATAATAGAAGAGACAACAGAAAATGGAGAAACGTAGCGACAATCTGGAGAAAAGTGGGTCGAAGATCGGCCAGGTTAAACAGCAGCTGAGGAGAAGTTATGATTTGTAATCATGAAGAAGTAATTTACATTTCAAAAACCAGAAGCCATTCATTTACGAATGGGATTGCACTTTAGATTTGAATGAGGCAAAATAACATGCTTTTTCTCTCAAATATATTGTTAGAATCATTTGTTTCAGATGTACTGTAATTATTTTCTGTATAAAAATTATTTTGGTTTTTTTCAAACTTGAGTCTTGAAAAAGAGGGGGTCATCTTGTAATCAGGGCCGTCTTATATTCGGGCCAATACGGTAATAATCTTTGGTTGAGCTGTGCCGAGTGTTTTTGAAAATGCGCCCATGAGCACCTTGTTGCTACAGCGCCGGGGTAGGGGTGTCGCTTTGCCACACAAGCAGGAAACAGACACCATCTTGGGACACGGTGGGCACGGACCTACGAGCACAGACACAAAGTTATTCCGAAGACACACACAAAGAGTGTATGCGCGGGCTTACCAGGATGACACAGCAGCAGACACGCGTGTCCACAGGAAGGCTTCAGCTCCTTGTGACACACGCCGCCGCACGAGTGAGGCGCTAACCAGGGATCGGCGGGAGGATCCTCAAGCTTCCCACAGTAACACACATACCTGAATGCAACACACGCACACAATTACGCCCACGATCACGTTAGCTCGTCCCGGTGGCTGCTTACCTGGTGGGCGTGGCGGCGTGGGAGTACTCGGTCCGACACTTCGGACTGCGGAGGGGAAAATGATCACGCATAGAAAGAAGAGCATCCACATGATTGTTTTTCTGGTATGTTTAGCCTCACCAGGGCCACGGATGCTGCTTACGGCCGAAGTCTTCGTCTGTGGCAGAGCAGAGGAGGAACACAGAGTCCCTGGCCCACTTCTGGATACACGGAAGATGGAAGAGGGAGAAGCAGCCGGAGCAGCTCCACACCTGGAGGGCAGCAGGTAGACGTTAGCCGGGTGGCGGCATCACCCGACCGAACCGAGCCCGTTTTCCCTTCCTCACCGGCTGAGTCCGCTTGACCGAGGCGATGCAGATGAGGCAGGTGAGCGCTCCGGACTGGAAGAGTTCGCTGACGTACTGGCCCGTCCTCTGCAGGTCTGTGATGTCGCCGCCTGGCGAAGGCACATGTTCGAAAAAGACGCACGTTAGGGTAACGGGCGTACATGTAATTGTTCTGTCTGTCACTATATGTCAACGTTAAGAAAAGTTGAATCAAGCTCAAAAAAAATTAATGTAAATGTGAAAATGTAAATGTGTCAAAAATGGGATTGGGACTGACAGTCTGACCAAAGTCCCGGTGACGTGTCTCACCTGTGTGACTGGCATACGTGATGAAGGTGGACTGCAGGACACGTGCGTCCTTGTGCTCTTTGCTGTCATCGTAATCATCATCATCCTCCTCTGAAGAGGAGGAGCAGTTGGTGTGACGTTCCATCAGTCGTTGCGCAGCGGCCTGGTTGGACTTTCGGATCTCTTCGAACTTGGCCGGACCGGAAGCGCCTATCCGCCAGAGGAGAAAAAGCTGGTCAGCGGACCACTGAAGCAGACACAATGATTACGTATGTGACAACTGACTCTTTTCCGCCATCTTATCAAGATGTTTTCATGTGATCATATCGTGCAGGTCCTCTTTGCACTCCTCTCAGAAAAATTAGCTCTGGCTTGTTAAAAATATGTTGTCCATGTTTATTGTTGGATATGATGTACAGTGACATCTCCTCTGTCGCCACGTTTTTGATTTGATGATTTTCATGCAGTATTTCCATGTTGATCACATCCACGGCTGGATAACTCTTTGACAGCTAGCTGGAATATGTATCGCTTTATCCTGGTCAATTTTTAGGGGGCATGCAGATGATGTTACATCCAATTTGTATGTTGCCAAAATTTGTCAAATTTAAAATGTCATGACGTTAATTTTTAATGTTTTGACAAAATTTAAATCCCGTTTTGTTCCTTTATTTCAGCTCTTCCAGTGACACTGGTCATGCTGGGGAAAAGAGGTTTTCATTTTAGTGTCACGTCCCTACAACGTTGCGATCTTTGTGTGGTCCTCACCGTGCCCAACGTCGGGTGGGACCATGGTCTTGGCGTTGCTTCCTCTTCCTGTACCACTACCTCCTCTTCCTGCGCCACTTCCTCCTCTTCCTGCGCCACTTCCTCCTCTTCCTGCGCCACTTCCGGGTTTCTCTCTTTCCCTCTCTGCTGGGGCTTCCGACTTCCGCCCACGCCCCCGGCCCTGGGGTCTCCAGGCTGGCTCCATGTTAGCCACTGGGGCAAAGTCCCACGTTCAAGCTGATCTTCTGCACAAAAGGGAATTCTTTGTTGACCTATTCAAACGTCACCGCGACTGAATATTGCACAGTAACAGCAAAAGCAGTAACAATAATGATAGTTGTTTAACAAGCTCTCATATGACGACAGATGACGTTCCAAAAGTGAGCACAAAGCTAACAAGCCGGCTAGCTAGTTGGGAAGAAGACGTGCGGTAGAAGCTCCCAAAAAGCAACATGAAAGTCGTTATGGAACATACAAGGTTAAATAAGTGTCTACTGACATAGAGCCGAACGCGTTAAACAAAGGCACAAAGATAAAAAGTCAGCGTGTACAAACCTCGGTTCTTCTCTCAGAGTTGCAGCAGTGTTGATTCAACGCGCAGCTGCCACGCGCACCTCTTCGCGCTGCATGCTGGGACTTTTCGTCCATTTACAAACGCGTGCGGGAAGGCTGAGGACTACAAATCCCATCACTTGTTGAGAAACAGCTGCTAGGCGACGTGGCAACTGATTATTCATTAATATTGTTTATTATCATGCCACATCATTCCAGGAAACAACATTTAATCAGCGCGTTTCTACCACAAATCAAACTTTGCCTATTTAGCTGTGGTGCTTTAATGCAAGGGGTTCTCAAACTGGGGATTGTGAGCCATTATTTTTTTGTGGGGGGGTGGGGGGACTGCAAAATCGCAGTCAGTTATGTCGACTCGTACTCACGTTGTATGTTTCAGCAGAAATGAAGTTGCTCGTCTGGAAATAGTCACTTAAGCAGTCATTAAATGTAGCAACCAAACTGCCAAGTTAGTTATCGTGACACTTGAAAAAGGTCCTCTTTGTTTGCAGCCATGTAGTCAGCATCAGCGATGTACGTCCGCTTGGGACAATGGATGTGCAAAATTTTATTCAGTTCAATGTGTTTAAATTCCGTTCTATGAAGCAGATGATAAATATTTATGTTGAAACCATGAACAAATTATTCCACTGGCATTTTGGAGATGTGTGGCAGTTACGTTAGGATAATGAGGGCGGCCTTGGGAAAAATTATCTCCCTGGACTCCAAAAGTTTGAGAACATTAAAGATCTTCTAAAAGTAATTGATCTTTCAATTTTGATGATTGTTTTAATTCCAGCACCTGTTTATGTTTAATGTGCATTAGGATTATGAGGAGATTCTTAGTGCAACGTCTCTATTTAAGCGGTCCCCGGAGGCCAACATTTTTATAAGCCGTGATTTGGCAATCTAGCAATTAACATTATGTCTGAGTCCTTGGTTCAGAATATGAACAGAACGCACACTTCCATAGTCTTGCTGATGTTGGTATCACACATCCCACAATGCACTGTGCCAAATGTAAACAACGCCATCTTGGCAGAATAGAAAACGATGAAAACCAACGGCGAATCAGGAATTTCACCATAAACAAACATCTGCGGGAATCAGTCACATGACATCTGGAAGTCTATGTTCGTCATTCGCTAGCTGGCGGCGGTGGGCCACCGCCCGCCTGGGATGGGAGCTTCTTCTCCAGTCTGCTGACTCGATGTTTGAGCTTGCTGTGCGTGGCCTCGTGCTCAGCAAGCAGTCGCGCATAGCGTGTCTGCAGGCCATCCAGCATGCTCGCCATCCGCTCCACTTTCTCTTCCATCTCCTTGGGGTCGGGGCCCTGTGCCGCCACCTACGGGACAAGAGAAGACATAACAACTGAGTGGCAGATGTTTCCAGGAGATGTGGTGGTGGCGCTGGATGTACCTCCAGGTCCAGTAGGCCATCCTTCATCAGGATCTGTCTGCCCTTTTCCTCTAACAAGGCCTTGGCGTCGGGGTACTCGGTTAGCGCCTCCATCAGGTCGTCCTTGGAAAGGCAGAAGAGGTCGGAGTAACCAATGCTGCGGATGTTTGCCGTTCGCCTGTTTCCAGCTTTGCTGCCTGTTAGCGAGGAAGACGGTCAAAGGTGTGAAGACAGAGGTGGCAAAAAGTCATCGCACTCTGTACTTAAGTACACATGTCTACATGCTTGCCCAACTTACTGTTTTTTTTTATTACTATTAAAATTATTATTAATAAAATTATTACTAAAGCAGGGGTGGGCGACCAGTCAGGGACTAAGAGCCAATTTTTGTACTGTGTTACTGCAAAGAGCCATAACGCACACACACACGCACGCACGCACGCACGCACGCACTGCTCCCTTAAAATCTGAGGAAATTCGCTGACTAGCTTAGCGTTTAGCACTAGGCACTGTTGTTTGCGCATGCGCGGTGATTCCGTTGTCATCTGATTGGTTGCCCTGTATGTCAATCAAGTAACGGGTTTGCTGATAGGCTGACGTCGTACGTTCTGTGTATTTAGGGCCGTTGTTTGAATGGCAGCGCCACTGCCAAGGCGTTTTTGACGCTTGTCATTTGAAAGCCCGGGAGCCGCATTGAGACAGCCAAAGAGCCGCATGCGACTCGCGAGCCGCGGGTTGGCCACCCCTGTTCTAAAGCATCATTGAAAGCCCAGAAAAAAATCCATTATTATTATTATCATTCCAGTTATATGAAGCAGGTTGCACTTGGTCTCCTTGACCACTGTGACACGCTTAGAGAATGAATTTCTCATGCTGACCCTTGATGGCCAGGATGCTGATCTCGCCAAAGTAGCTGCCGTCGCTAAGGACCACAAACTGCTTGATGCCGTCGTCAGCCACCACGGCAAGCTTGCCCTCTTTAATGATGTACATCTCGCGCCCGATGTCACCCTTTTTGCAGATGTAGTCTCCGGGACTGTAGACCTGCGGCTGCAGCTTCAGCACCAGCTCCACGAGCAGACCTGCCTCGCAGTCGGCAAAGATACGCACCTGCACGCCAATGAACGCACAAATGAAACGAGTTATGAACTGTTCCAACATTTAAAAAGAGCAAGGGTCATCCTGCCGTGGCTTCTGACCTTCTTGAGTGTGTCCAAGTGCACGTTGATGGCAATCTCGGCTCTCAGCTTGTCCGGAAGATACTTGAGGACTTCCCGTTCATCCACCGCCTTCTTGTTGGTCCACAGGAAGTCGAACCACTTTATGACGCGCTTCTCCAGGTCCTTGGTTACCTGGGGGCCACCAATGTTGTCAGATCCTTGGATAAAACTTACGAAAAGACTCACCTCCACTTTGATTGGTGCTCAAGTCATTCGACTCAACTTGAAATCCAGTGTGTGATTTGACAAGTTTTGCCATCTGTGCAATTTTTTAAGATAGCGCCCCTGGCAACCAACTGGTAAGTATTATGGAGGGAGCACCAAAGATAACATTTGGATATAAGGATCATGTTTTTGGTGAAGTCGTGAAAAAACAAAAGAAAATAACATCCAGGCGGCTCGGTGGACCAGTGGTTACCGCGTCGGCCCCATAGTGCGGAGGTGCAGGGTTTGATTCCAGCTCCAGCCTTCCTGTGTGGGGTTTGCATGTTCTCCCCGTGCCTGTGTAGGTTTTCTCTGGGTACTCCAGTTTCCTCCCACATTCCAAAAACATGCATGGCAGGCTAATTGAACACTCTAAATCACAGGTGTCAAACTCAAGGCCCGGGGGCCAGATCTGGCCCACCACATCATTTGATCAAACATGCTGATTTCTGTGATGCTTGCTAAAATTTTTACCAAACTTCAAATTCTCATCCATAATGTATAAGAGAGCTATTGTACGTTTTCCTGTGCCCAAAACCCTCACTACAGTCACTTCAACGATAGTTGAATAAACCATTATTCTTGACTTCTTAGATGGTTTCACAGTCATAACGGCCCTCCAAGGGAACCGGGAACTATAATGTGGCCCGTGACAAAAATGAGTTTGACACCCCTGCTCTAAATTGTCTCGAGGGGTGATTCTGTTCAGGGTGTCCCCCGCCTACTGCCCGAAGACAGCTGGGATAGGCTCCAGCACGCCCCCGCGACCCTTGTGAGGGCTTTAAATTTACAGTTCATCTCACAGGTAGCTGGCTCAAGTACGAATATATGTGGTTGAGCGAGATTGTACAACTTGAATTATGGCTTGTGATGACTTGCTGGATTTTTGCCACTGTGACTTGCGACGTTCTCGAAAAGTGTGCATCCGTCAATCAACGTGATTTACTTGGCTGGCCACACTGACCTTGCGGAAGCTCATGTATTGCTTGATCGCATCGATGCGAGCCTGAAAGCTGGCACGGGCGGCATTCATGTTGGTAATCATGGAGCCCACATTACCCACGATGGTGGCAAAGATCAGCACGCCCACCTGCGGCGGACGGAGAGTGAGTGTCGAGGCCTTTGAGAGCCAGGGTGTGATGAAACGCACCAGGAAATCGGTGACCACAAAGAAGTACTCGGAGTTCTCCACAGGGGGCGGAGTCTCTCCAATGGTGGTCAGCGTCAGCGTGGACCAGTACATACTGTAGGCGTACTTTCTCACCAGGCGTCCGAACTCCGGGTTGGCCGGGTCAGGATACACGAACCTGTCTGAGCCAAAACCTGATGAGGGCGGAGGAGAAGAATTAATTGGCCAAAAATCCATTTATTAAAAATAACGAACTAAAAATGGAAGATTAAGTTTGATGCCGCGTTAGCGATACGGAGACACCGAAATTTTGAATCCGGGAAGGCCCACCAATGGCCTTGGAGAAAGAATAGTAGAGGCAGGCGTTCCAGTGGATGATGATGACGATGTACATGACCAAGTTGGAAATCCGCAGCGCGTTGGGGTAGTTGGTTCTGGTCTCGGTTCTCTGGAAGAACTCCAGCATCCTGAAAAGAGACACATGTCATGCTAGCCCCCGGTCGCCGCTGCTAATATCACCGAGGTTTTCACCTGTTGAACCTCAGCAGCTTGTTGAGGCGGATCTCGGGGTAGTTGTAGCCCAGTGTGCCGTACAGAACATCGGTGGGGATGATGGAGAGTACATCGAGTTGGAACTGGAAACTCTTTCTGTAACGCTGGCGTAGCTTCTGCTCATCTTTCACCAGAAGACCCTGCTCCAGATAGCCTGCACGCAAACCATGACCGTGGCCATAATAACCATGACAATGTCCAAGACGACGACTGCGGGCACAAACCTGTCCTGGTTCTGAAAACCATGTCGGCCACATACAGCAAGTCGCAGAGAAAGTCCAAGAAGAACCAGTACTGCAGGTAGTCCATTTGAAGCTCCTCGAAGCACGCCCTGATGTGGTACCGGTAGTTGGCGGCGGAGCACTGGGATGACCGGGATTGGGAATATTACCTGGCGATGATGAAGGTCCAGTTGTACATGACGGGAAGCGTGATGATGAGGAGCCAGTGGTAATATGTGTTCCCCGCCGGGTCCACCACTGCGATCTCCCGTGGACTAAGGAGAATCCACACACACAATCCGATTCATCTTCCAAGGGGTGGGAGTAAATTGCTTTTGAGGTATGCCAGGAGATTTTCGGGAGTGGTGTCACAAAAGATATTTTTCAATCCCCAAGTACATGCTACAGTTAGTTTGGCCCTTCAACCGGCATGCCTATAAAGAGATCCTGTCGAGAAGAGGCGAGAGATGTGGAAGGACGACTCGCAGCTGCCTCATAATGGCAACGTGGCTGCTCACAATTCTCTGAGCATCCAACACTTCCTCGCCGTGCTGGAGCAACCTCCGTACTCACCTGACTTGGCTCCATAAGATTTTCTTTTGGGTGTTGTGTTATTTTGTCATTTTATGTTAAATGTTCTTTTGATGGCTGCTCGGGCACCCGCAGCGGCTCCTCTTGTTGTCTGGTTGAGAGGGAAGAAATTTCATCTTTTCTGTATGTTGCACATACAGCACATTTGACAATAAAGTTGTACTTGACTTGACTAAAGATGTTGATGACACCAAGATGTGAGTGAAGATGGAGCTGTGGAGGATCTCGGAGGAATCCTTTCAAGCGACAGAGACAGTTGGGAAAAGGCATTAGGCTTCCAAGGGGAAAACTCGTCGTTTGGATTTGGAATATCT
The DNA here is from genome assembly GCA_901007745.1 of Hippocampus kuda. Lineage (NCBI taxonomy): Eukaryota > Metazoa > Chordata > Actinopteri > Syngnathiformes > Syngnathidae > Hippocampus > Hippocampus kuda. Next base: position 27,566 of record CAAKHF010021758.1, read on the forward strand.
CTTTTGTGACACCAGTTCCGGAACCTTTCTGAAACACCTCAAGTGTGCAAGTCATAAGTTAGTCTCAAGTAAATCTTCGAGTTTCAAGCAAGTCCCAGTGATCAAACGAGTCATTCATAAAAACCCATTTTGAGGCCAGCTGAGTGTCTCTTAAGTTTTAGGCTCTAAATTCCTCCCACATTCCAAAAACATGCATGGCAGGCTGATTGAACACTCCAAATTGTCCCTAGGTGTGATTGTGAGCGCGGATTGTGGTTCGTCGATGTGTGCCCTGCGACTGGCTGGCAACCGGTTCAGGGTGTACCCCGCTTACGGCCCGAAGACAGCTGGGATAGCCTCCGGCATGCCCCGCGACCCTTGTGAGGATAAAGCAGATCGGAAAATGGATGGACAAGCTATTCCCAAGTCCTACAACGGGAAACTTTAGTCTGACTTCAGTGAAGTATTGCAACTTGAATCGGCCACCTCTGTCATCTTCATTACATCAACCTACACCGCCTCCTTTTTCTCCTCCTCCTCCTTCGCTTTCTTCTTTTCCTCCTCTTCTTCCTCCTTAGCTTTCTTCCTTTCCTCCTTGCTGTGGAGAAAGCAAACAGAGGTAAAGGAGGATCCCGTTGCCACATTCAGAACCGAAAGACGAGGATTCTGTTGTATATGGGCTGTCTCTTACATCGCGGTTTTCTACCTTTGGAGCTCAAAGCACCTTACACGGTTTCCTCATTTACCTACTAATGATACAGCATCAGGGAGTTCAGTATATTGCTCATGGACACTTTGATACAGTTGCAATGCTTGAGGATTGAACCCCACAACGTCTGGGTTGGAGATGACCATTCTACCATTGAGCCATGTTGCCCCCTGTTAGTCAGCTCACTTTTTTTTTAAACAGTGTTTACATCAGGATCATTAATTAGAAAAACTTTTGCTTCCTTCTCGAAAGAATTGCTGTTCCTATTTTAATAGTGAACTGCCGGTCGTAAGGGGGAGAAATAAGCAAAAGAATCTAAGAGCTTACACTTTCTTGTCTTTCTTCTGTTTTTTCTTCTTTTTCTTCTTCTCATCCCTAGAAGATGAACGGAAATGTGTGCAGTGGCGAGCATTGGGAGTAATGTGTGTGTGTGTGTGTGTACACACACACACACACACACACACACACACACACACACA